>OY787605.1:20457027-20619527 GCA_963678935.1 Umbilicus rupestris
CTGGTGCCCCAATGCCCCGCCAAATGCAACCAATCCACATTCTCCCGACATCCACGAGTCCATATGCCCAACAAAACACATTTTTAGCCATTCAAATCCCACCACTATACATTATTATATCACAAACACAGATTATGTTCTTGATGTTTATGAACCACTAACAAACCCAAATCACCTTCTTGATGTTTTCGAACGACTAACCCTAGAAAAAGAAAAGCCTAAACGGATGACTAATATATCATAAAGAGAAATCTGAGGGGTTTGAATGGGAATTTGCGAAGTGAATTCCAATTGAAACAAGAAAGCAGATGAAGGCAAAAGATGGTATGGATCGAACCTGTCCAAGTAGGTACGTCGCGGATCGTGGTGGAAATTGGCAATCCGACTCCTCTGAATTGCGTTCGCATAAGAAGAAAAAAAAAGAAAAAAATCAAAAGCAGCACTGAGAAAGCAGCTCTAAAAACGTATGAGATCATTTTGCAAAATCCTTACAGTCCAATTATGAGTATTGATCAGTCTTCTAGACAGTGAGAGAATGCAGTATGCAACATCCGCCATTGGCCTAACTACCGTGGTGGCAAGGATAATTTCTGCACAAATCAATCCCCAAAGTTAAGCATCTTACCGAAAATCAAGAAAAGTAATCACAAAAACTTAAGGAACGAGGATCGAAAATTCAACCATAATTCAGACAATTCTAATATTTCTCTCCTTGGGCCGACACGCCACAAGATTTTTCGCCTTCACAATCGCCACATCCAAATCCTGAACCCACAAATTCCAAATCAGACAAAAATAAAACCCTAATCCAACCACCGAACTACCAATTCAAAAACCAAATCCATCTAAGAGAGAAGTACCTCGTAATCGCCGTTGACATGAGCGAGCGAGGCCGACTTTCGTGGAGTCCTTCACGCGTCGTACGCTTTCCGCCAACTCGGAAGCGTCGCCAACTCTCTCACTCTCTCTATACCTTTGCTCTGCGATTCTTGGAGACCGAACACGAAAATAATTTGAATCTGATTTCTGTTTATATAGTAGATCGAACGGTCCGGATGAGACCGACTCATATCCATCTGACGGTCATGATTTGTTGTTTTGGGCTTATCAGACCGGTAATGGCCCAACGGCTCTATCTTTTTATTGGGCCAAAACAGTAAAATCTTTTTGTGAGTTCAATAATAATCAAGAATATTATTATGTATTCAGAAAACAGGTACATGTATGATTTTTTTAAGTAGTAGGGGTGGAACTGGAAAGTCTGGAATGATTTTATGTTTGTTAAAGTGGAGGATGTGAATGTGAAGACGAAGAAGGTGAAGGTTAAGAAAGAGAAGACAGAAACCTAAGGTTACGGTCGCGGAAGCTGCGGCGAAGATTAATGCGTCGGAGCTTTCCGCTTTTTTGGTTGATGTTACGGTGAGTGGGAATTCTCGTTTTTTTTCCTTTCTATTGGCGTGGTTAGGGTTTGATTGAGTAGTTGGTATTTGAATATTTGATTGGTGTTTGAAATTTTGTTGACAGGGGTCATTTGAGAATCAAGATGAGATACAGATGAAGCGATTGGCTGATTATTTTGGACGTTCATTTGCTGGATTCAGTTCTGCCCAGTTTTCATGGGTGAAAATGTTTAGGGAGTCCTCTGTTGCTAAGATGGTTGATGTGAGTAAGATTGAACTTTTATATTTTCACATTGGGTTTAAGTAGATATATTTAGCTAATGGTATCTTGTTTCCGGATGCATGTTTCATTTCTTTTTTGATGGTTTGTTCATTATTTGATCTGCACTGCATGCGCTGTTCTTATTCAATTTATGTCAATTGCTTGTTCGCAGTCCTGCATCTTCGTAGCATTTTATTAGTAAAATGAACTAGTTTAATGATTGGAGAATTCTTTATTGAATAACGTTCTAGCTTCGTTTCCTTGAAGATCTGGTCAATGGTGTATAGATGGAAGGTGAACTTGTAACTCGACTTAGCTTTTGTGAGTCATTTTGTGTTTGATTCTATATTCTTACTTGGCTTTCAGCTATTCCTTGAATTTTAATGTCTTTTATCATTTTATCGTCACTGTCTTGTGTTATGTATTTGCTTCAGTCTGATATTTCCCGATTAGGTTTTCGTTTGGAAGATGATATTAGTACCGTCGGAGTCATGAAATTTACACAATTCGATCCTATTGGATGCTTGGGTTACAAGCTTAGGTTTTAGTGTAGTTCAGTACTGCTTTGATTTCATAAAATTAGATCTGTTAAAATCTGCATGTGTTTGTTTTAAAGATGTTTGCATTCATTGAGCATGATCTTTGAAACGGTGTTGTGATGAACAATCTTGAGGAAGTTGAGTTGATGGATATGGTTATTAATGTTTTGGTAACGAGTAAAGGAGGTATGGTGGGTTGTGGAAGGGAAGGCATTAAGATCTGCTAAGGAGAATTGCGGGTGTTTGATGTAAATTGGTTAGTGATTTAAGTCCAATGGATGTTAAGGATGGAGGGGTAGTGCAGGATTTTTTAGACGCTGTGAGTAGTGGAGACGAAGAGGTGATCTTGGTGTGTATAATGTGGTGATATGTGAATATGGAAGATCTGAAAAAGGATTTTCAGTCCAACAATGTTATAATAAGTTTGATCTTTTGTCTGCCAAATTTGGCACTTGACTACTCTTTCTGATATCAGTTTTGTGAGTGTGCTATAGGTGACTCCATTATGGATATTTCTGGGAAGTGCGGGACATTATGTCTTAAGAGGGTTTGCGTGCAGATTACGTTGTAGGGGATAAATTTTATAATTGATACGGTGAAAATTTGGCTTGTGCACCCAAGAGGGTAGACATTTGGGATGCACTGCAGTTTCAATGTTGAGCGGAGAAGACATATTTGACAGTGGACTGACCCCGCATAAGACCGAAGGTAAGTATTTACTATTACTGGTTGAATAACTCAACTGCAACCTCTGCGATCTGTATATGATAGATCCCGATAAGCAAAAGAGATCAGCTGGAGCTCCTTGTATTTTCTCATCGGTGGGTGCAGAGCATTACATCATTGCCCTGGATTATTTTCAACAATTGACAGCATGACATCCAATTTTTGTATCTGCATCGCTTCATAGATTGTTTATTATATTGTGCATGTTCCTGAAGCTCCCATCTAAAGTTCCTATGGTTATCACTCCTGGCATGCCTCATTACAGAGACACCACTTTTCTAATTTCAAAATGTTCTTTTGCATCAGATTATGGATCCGGCAGGAAAGCTCGTACAATGTATGAATCAATACAAGAAATGGGACAACAGATATCAAAACAATGTTTTTACCAGTTCAACATTCCAAGAGGAGGAAGGAGTAGTTCTGGAGTAATTGAATTTGAATTACATGATATACATTACTTGGAATTTTTATTCATTGCTGGCAAAGAGGCTACCAAATCCACCATTCTTCTTCTTCTGCGGAACCTCCACAGTACCCTTCTTGCTTAAACTGCCAGTTGTGCTTTTTCCCTCCACCTTCTTGAGGATAGGATCGACCTCAAGTAGCTGGTCCTCCTTCGCCAAGGCACCAATGAGCCAGTCAAGAAAACCCTTCTCTTCCGTGCTTCCGCCTGCGCTTTTCGTCGCAGTGGACGCAAACACCCTACCTGCAGCTGGAGTAAAAGTTAAGGGTAAGGACACCATGGCAAGCTCTAGACTCTGGCAACTTTATTGTGGAAACTTAAATTGTCTAGTACGCTCGAAATATGTGTTGAATGGAGCTCTATGAAGGTGAAGAGCATGTAATATAATCTCTATGGCATTCGTTCAGTTCATTTAGGACCATTAGATGCACTTAACAGGGTTGATGATTACAAGGGAAGTGTTTGTAGCACAAGCTCTCCACAAGCGTCTTATCCTAGTGATCCCCTTCTATTTTCTTATTTTTCAATATCCTTTGGAATATACAGAGATTAAAATTTTGAGGAGGGACTCGTCCTGAAATGGGCACGGCTATAAATGTTGATACGTGGCAGATTTCATCTCCATGTTCTTATCCTTCTCCTTGCACCATCAAAAGAACTTCCCAGCAATGTTGCTGCCTAAAAGAAACAAGAAACTGTTTACAGTTACAACCTTGCGACAATAATAAAACACAAAACCAACGACAGAGGCTTGGTTTGATGGGGTCTTGCCTGGCTAACCTATTGCAAACTCCATATGTTTCTCGCATATATTTGTGGCCATATGCTTAAGCCAACTGAATAGTTAACATTACGGGTGGTTCGCTATTAACCAGTAAATTTCTATGAATTTGAGGCGTGTGTCCTAGCCTTTGGGTGATCTACTTAGGACTAAGAATGGCGTAATTCATTTCATCTTACGCTGGACGTGTGTCCCAACATATGACTTTTAGCTCTGTTTTTTAATTCAATTACGTTGGACTTTCCATCTGCATTTAACAAAGTAGTCAACAGTATTATTATATAAAAGCAAAGTTGTTTCAGACCACAATACCATTAAACAGTGCCCCAATAACTCAAATCATAAATCATGCATGTTCAATTGCATTTAATCACTTTCTTGCACATAATTATTACCAGCATGCAGTACATACTTTCATTGATATGCTTCAAAAACGACACTCGTTTACCTAGCTGCATATAAATCATAGGCGTATTAACAAATGAGAAAAGTGACTGAGGGATGATCTGTTCAATTATTATACTAACACTATGTTTACATAACAAATTTAGTTTCTTGAAACGGGTTAACCAATTCTAACCAACCAGAAACACACAAAGAAATAACAGTTCAATAAAATACCTAATGATCCAGCAGCCAAACAAAGCTTGCACCATTGCAGAAATATCTCTCAGATACAGAACAGCAAACCCTTGTGTCATACACTTGTTAATATTATATATAATAATCTGCAATATCATAATATATTGGTAATCTGTGTTTGAACTGTGCACCAAATGCCCGTTTTCAGTGAAACATTTTCTAATCACAGAAATATATAGATCAATGTATAATCAACCAACATGCCATAAAAAGACAGTATAGGTATGCTTACATATTGAGGAATTAGCTAGCGTGGGTCAACATCAATGTAGACCTCATGCATGGCTAGGCCTCTGGTTTTAGTTTCTTTTCTTGTGAAACGCACCTTCTTTTCTTCCTTCCTTCCTTTCATCCCAACATTTCCATATCAAACCCAACCACACAGCCTCCTGTCTCTCAGCATTTCTCAACGACCAGAAAAACCACAGCCTTTTCTGATTAATTCCATCTCCAGTCCTGTATATATACAATATACACTCTACTTTACTCCCCATCTCTCTCAATCCATATTCAACCCCTTCTTCGACAAACCCAACCCCAACGCCAACACTAATCATCTTCACCATTATCATCATATCAAGCAATATGGATTCTGAAATTATGATCTTCATCACATCAGCATTCATCTCAGCTTACCTAATCTGGTTCTCAATCCTAACCAGCAGGCTCAACGGCCCCAAAGTCTGGCCATTATTCGGCTCCCTCCCGTTCCTTTACTGGAACCGCAGCCGCTTCCACGAATGGGTCGCTGAAAACCTCCGCAAAACCCCCTCCGCCACCTATCAAACTACTACCATCGCCATCCCTTTCCTCGCCCGCAAACAAGGCTTCTACACCGTCACATGCAACCCAAAAAACATCGAACACATTCTACGAACTCGATTCGACAATTACCCTAAGGGACCGACCTGGCAAACCGCTTTCCACGATCTTCTAGGTCAAGGCATTTTCAACAGCGATGGCGAGACCTGGCTGATCCAGCGCAAGACCGCGGCGCTTGAGTTCACCACCCGCACTCTCCGCCAAGCCATGGCCCGTTGGGTGAGCCGCACCATCAAAAACCGGTTATGGAAGATTCTGGATCTCGCCGTCGCTGCTCAAAAATCGGTCGATTTGCAGGATCTTCTTCTCCGGCTGACGTTCGACAACATCTGCGGGTTGACGTTCGGTAAGGATCCGGAGACTCTTTCTCCTGACATGCCGGAGAATCCTTTTGCGATCGCCTTCGACTCCGCCACAGAAGCGACTCTACAGCGTCTGCTCTATCCAGGGTTTTTATGGCGGTTGAAGAAGCTATTCAATTTCGGAGCTGAGAGAAAATTACAAAAGAGCCTCCAAGTTGTTGATAATTACATGACGGAGGCCGTAACGGCAAGAAAAGGGACGCCGTCAGATGATTTACTCTCCCGCTTCATGAAAAAACGTGACGTTAACGGTGAGCCGTTTCCCAGCGCGATTTTACAACGTATCGCGCTCAATTTCGTCCTAGCTGGACGTGACACGTCATCAGTCGCGATGAGCTGGTTTTTTCATCTGGTGATGAATAATCCGACGGTGGAGAATAAAATCATCAAGGAGATTTCAACGGTTCTGAGATCCACGCGTGGCGATGATTTAAAAAATTGGACCAATGAGCCGATCGGGTTCGATGAAGCGGATCGGTTGGTTTATCTGAAGGCAGCCTTGGCCGAGACGTTGCGTTTGTATCCATCCGTGCCTGAAGATTTCAAGTACGTGGTGGCCGATGATGTGTTGCCGGATGGGACATTTGTGCCGGCCGGGTCGACTGTGACATACTCAATTTATTCGGTGGGGCGGATGGAGACGATATGGGGCGAGGATTGTTTGGAGTTTAAGCCGGAGAGGTGGCTTTCGGCAGGTGAGGGTCGGTTTGAGCCGCCTAAGGAAGGGTATAAGTTTGTGGCTTTCAATGCCGGGCCGAGGACTTGTCTAGGGAAGGACTTGGCTTACTTGCAGATGAAGTCAGTGGCTACGGCCGTGTTGCTGAGGTATCGGTTGCTGCCTGTTGAAGGGCACAGTGTGGAGCAGAAGATGTCGCTTACACTTTTCTTGAAGAATGGGTTGAGGGTGTACCTGCAGCCCCGGGAGCTGGCGGGAGTTGCAGCGGGCGTTGCAGCGAGCGCGTGAGTAAACGGATTATAAAATGGATGTTGGGCTTCCGTTAGAGGTTCGAAATGGATGGTATGAAAGTGTCCATATATATAGTGCGTACTTTCTTTCCTCATTTGATTCTTCCTTTTCATCTTTGTTATTATATGTTGTACACTTTGGTTTCACTTTCTGCTGTTTTTTGTTGATTTTCATTCATGGAACATTATAAGCTCACTGTGCTAAGACTTTCAATATAATTCAAAATTTTAATACTCCTTTTGTGCTTGGCCTAACTCGACCCAACCACCAGGACCAAACAATCCGACACAGTTTGGTCAAGTGACCTTTTTACATGCTATTCTGTGCAATAAAGATTATAAAACAGAGAAATTACGTAACATTATTACCATCCTTCTGTTTCTCCGGCTCCTCAGCAAATTTCTAAGGCTAAAGCATTCGGCAAATCTCAAAATTGAGAATTATCAAAGTCTTTGAAAGTGTTACCTTCTATAGCATTCTAGATATTGGACATGAATCTCCATTTATCGACTTTTTCTTATTCAAGTCCACTTCTAATGATCTCCAAAACTGGGCTAAGGGTTGGGAACCACTTACCCAAGTAATGTACAAAGAAACCCATTATTTTAGTTTAGAATAATCGGACCGTATGGCTCATCTCTCTATCGAAGCATATTTATACTTAGCACTTCATCACATTCTTGATTAGGACTAGTTTAATTTGATCGGATGGACGAGATTGCGCCACGTAGTGTTTGATATTTACCCTGCAAATTCGGTATGTCGAGGTTTCTTAATTTATACTTGTATTTTAATTTAGGCTATTTTATTATTGAACTCGGAGATATTTTGAGAGAAAAACTGCAAAAGGTAATAAATATATTATGGTAAATATTTGACCTTGTAATATTGGATGAATTTGAGATAAATAATTGTGAAAATTAGGTTATCAATTAGCTGTAATTATCTGGGAAAATTTACCACGGAATTATATGGAGAAGATGAGGAAATGACGGTCAATAATAAAAAGGACTAAATTGTAAATTATGATTTGGTATTATGTACCATTGTGGTGTAATGAAAAACTTGAGTGGCCAATTTGGTTGTAGTCACTGGTGAGATTGTTGATCTCCGTGGGACGCGACCTAACAATTAATTGGGCCGCGGCCCGTAATGAAGCCCAATGCGGAGGGGTACGTGCTCAGATTATCATATCTGATTTAATTTATGCGTTTCACTGAATTTTCTATTTTTTGAACAAGCGTGAATATGCATGGCGGGAAATGAACCGCACCCTCAATTTGCTTCCCGCGGAAATCCGCTATAACCAACGAATTCCAATCTTCATTTCAGCAACCGATCCCGGCTAGGCATCTCCAACGAAAATCTTCTCGCAATCGATTGCTAGAAGCTTGAAGATGCCTGCGATTTCTGGACCATCTGCTAGTCAGGTATCAGGCGGCAGCGGTTTTAGCGAGGCTGAAGTCAGCAGATCTGAAAGAGTCGGTGATGGTCAATGCACAAGATCTGGAGCACAGAAGCGGAGGTCGACTGCTGGAAGCCCTATTTCGCCGCCGTCGCCGATGAAATGGAAGTCGCCGCGGAGATGCGTCAATTCCAGTCCTAGAACTCCTTTGAATGTGAGTTTGGTTCTGGTCGATGTCTCAGACTTGTCTAATTAATTCAGTAATATAGGATAAATCTGCCTGATGTAGGTTGATTTAGGATTCATTGACGAAACGAGTTATGTATGTGGATCCTTGAACCATGAGATTCAGAGATGTAATCAGCGATTAGTCCGTGGATTATGTGAACATATACTTATTTTGCTTTGATTGATTTTGTGAATTTAGGAAGAAAAAATTGGATTTGAAGAACAATTAGTGGGATTACATCAATTGACGCTGAAGAAGAATTTGCTGGATAGTTTTTCTGTGCAGCCGAGCTGGAGTCCCCTTAAAGGCAAGCTTGAATTTGTGCTTTAGATGTTACTGGTGTTGGTGTGTCAAATGTAGGATATGATATTATAAATGCTGAGCTAGCGTGATATGATGTTCAGATTCTAGTCAGATGAGTGTAGTGAAGGAGGTGCTACATGTGTCGAAAGTGCCATCTGCAGTTGTATGTAGGGAGGCTGAGCAGAATAGGATACTCGAGTTCTGCAAGTCTTGCGTGAAGCAGGAAAAGGCTGGTAGTTTGTATGTTTGTGGGTGTCCAGGGACTGGGAAATCTCTTTTGATGGAGATGGTGAAACGGCATCTTATTGAATGGGCAAGAGAGGTAACTCTATACATACATTTACATGCTTGAATAGAATGCTCTTGGTATTAACAAAAATATGTTGGCCTTGCTTTATCTCATTTGAAGTCTGATGTTGCATTCCCTATAGTTTTGAGTGATTACTTGCGGTGTGAACTGAAATATTATGTTCTCTTTTTCAGGAAGGGCATTCAGCACCAGATATGCTACCTATAACTTGTACATCACTTGGGAACACATCTGAGATTTTTAGCAAGGTGATTGTTACAAATTGCACCACAAGTTGCTTATTTTTGAATGTTGAGGCATTATTAGACAATCTTTATCTTTTGCTTCAGATACTTGGCAACCATCACATGCAAAAGAAAACAAAAGGTTCTATGACACCTCTGCGACATCTGCAAAGTTTGTATTCCCATAAGCAGCAGTCGTCTGAGGCAAAAATGACGTGAGAATTCGACCATAGTTTGCTGCTAACTTGTATAATCATATGGTATTTTTTATTATGTTTCCTAATTATATGACTTTTAACAGGTTGGTAGTTGCTGATGAATTGGACTATCTAATAACCAAAGATCGAGCTGTGCTTCACGACTTATTTATGCTTACAACTCTTCCTCACTCAAGATGTATATTAATAGGTATACATATGATCATCAGTGCTTGAAATGCCCTGTGGTGCCAGTTTTTGTGATTCTTGATACATTTTACAGTTCTCATCCTTCATTTTTTTTCTCATTACAGGAATAGCAAATGCGATTGACCTTGCTGATCGATTTCTTCCAAGGCTCCAGTCCCTAAATTGTAAGCATGAACTTCAGAACAGTAATTCATGTTATTCTTATGCATTCTGGATTAGACGTGACAATTTTTTCCATACACATGTCCATAACATTTAAGTTACATTTAAATAGAAAGGAGTTAAATACAAAAATTGCACTGATCAAGTGTTTTTATTAATGAAGGCAAACCCATGGTTATTTCCTTTAGAGCATATTCCAAAGACCAGATATTGAAAATACTTGAAGACAGACTAACGGTAAATTCTTATTTCATGGATTCAATTAATAGAAAGGCAGTTCATTAAATTATTTGAACTGACAGTGGACTTTCCTGTTATGAACAGGCATTTCCTTATACTGTCTTTCACCCACTAGCACTGGAACTATGTGCAAGGGTGAGTATCTTCTAATCTTACAAGGACCCATTAAGTATGTTCTAATTGCTAAATGGCTATTAATATCCTCCATCAACTAAGGACTGACAACTTCCTAATGTCATTCAGAAAGTTGCAGCTGCAACTGGAGATATGAGGAAAGCACTATGTATATGCAGGTTTGTAATTTATACAACCCTCATTGTATATGCAAGCTCAGTTTAAATTATCAGTTCATCTTAACATGTATGCTGGATATTATTATGTCCACAAAATAATTTATCATTCTGTGATTATTAGTTCTCAGCTCACGCATATTGTTTTGTTGTCTTTCAAAATTTTGGTTTAGTAGTTGCCTTATCGTTTCCCACTTTTTATTTTTGGATTCAGGAGTGCAATTGAAATACTTGAAGCTGAGCTTGCAGAACTTTGCACCAACACTGCTGCTCCGTTAGTTGAAAATAATAGTCTAAATCAAATGATTGCTTCAGCTCCGAACCCATATAGAAAGGAGAATAATATTGTGAGTCTCATATTTTACTATTAGTGACATGAATTTTGCATACCTTGTGCCATATAGTTAAAAAGCTTTTTGCATTTTGTCACAGGTGAGAATTGATCATATGGTTACTGCTTTGTCAAAAACCTTTAGATCACCTGTGGTCGACACCATTCAGTCTCTCCCTCAGCACCAACAGGTGATGCTTCATGTAATGTCAAGTCATTCCATGTACTAAATGTTTCCCAACTCTCTTTTCAATAGATGAGTACATTAATTCAGTAGTTGTCACTTTAGATCATATTGTGCTCTGCTGTAAAACATTTTCGTGGAGGAAAGAAGGATGCAACACTAGGCGAGGTAACAGTTCAAATTTCAACTTCTACACATGTAAGATACACTTTGTAGATATTAGCTAACAAGCATGAATTACTGCGCAGTTGAATAAGTTCTACAATGAAGTATGCAAATCTTCAAACGTACCTCCTGTGGGAATATCTGAACTGTCTAGCATGTGTTGTGTGCTGAGTGATCAGGTAGCATGACTGCAATCCTACCATTCTTCAGGTGGAATTTTTTGATTTTGAACGTAATGTAACCCAACATGCTTCAATTTTCAGGGCCTTCTCAAGCTTGGCCAATCAAAAGACGACAAACTAAGAAGAGTAACATTGAAAGTAGATCAAGCGGATATTACAATGTCTCTGCAGGTATGTGAGCTAGTTTTTTTCATCTGAAACAGGCTTGTTGCCGAGTACTTGAAATAATTGTGGTTTGACAATTTTTTGTTATCCTACTAGGGTGTTCGTTTCTTTCGAAATTGCCTGCTGTAATCTTACCAAGCAGACCAATAAATCCATCAAACCAATGAGCTCCACCTCCAAGTCAGAAGTTCATCCCCCAAGGTCATTGATGTCGGGTGGAAACAAATGTTGGCCTGAGAGAAATACTAGCCTGCCACCAATCAAAAGAAAGATATATACACAAAAAGATTTATGAACTATGATGACATAGGATAGATATGTATCATTGCACCTGTATTTGTATCATCTAATTTATAATGAACATTGGCATTTCTCATTTCTGACGATGAAGAAGTCTCATTATGGTTTCTGTAGAAAACGGAAAGAGCAGCCGGTTTGATTTGAATCAATCGATTAGGTACCAAACCAAATTAAACCGTTACACCCATCAACTTTTCTTAAATAAAATATATAGAAATTGATAAGTGGCTCTGGTTGCAGTCAATTTACGATTTCTACATGTTTTCTTTTATCAAACCGCTTTCTCTCATCGCAGCATGGAAACCCTAGCCGTTAAACCCCGCCTTCTCCTCTCACCCCGCTCCTCACCTCCGCATCCAACACCCGCCCGCAACGCTCTCACCTTCCTCACTCCTCCACGCTTCCGCCTCCGCACGCTACAGTGCTCAGCTCTATCCTCTACACATTCATCTGGTATACTTGTTGATTGCGAATTGAATTCTGAAATGTCGGGTGTTTTCTAATTGGCTGGTCATGATTGATTGATTCATTTGTGCAGTGGACCATTCAGCCAGATTTTTTGAAGCTTGCAAGGACGGTAATTTGGTTCCTCTATATCGGAATATATTCTCTGATCACCTCACCCCGGTCCTTGCTTATAGATGCTTGGTTAAGGAAGATGATAGGGAAGCGCCCAGCTTTCTTTTTGAATCGGTTGAGCCTGGTTTGAATACTTCTGCCGTCGTAAGTCTTTACTAATCTTATTGCTCCTCTTTGTAACTTTACCAATGTTATGAAATTTGGGATTAGAAAATGGAATGTAGAGGAGGTGATTGCTTTGTGTATCGAGCTGCATTTATCATTTATGGGTTTTTAACTCTGCTAGGGACGATATAGTGTCATTGGTGCTCAACCAACGATTGAAATTGTTGCGAAAGAGAACTATGTTACGGTTATGGATCATGAAGAAGGCCGTAAGACGGAAGAAATTGTGGATGATCCGATGGTGGTTCCTCGGAGAATTATGAAAGGATGGAAGCCACAACGGATTGATGAGCTCCCCGAAGCCTTTTGTGGTAAAAGAAGTTTATTGATTTATGAACTCATGTTATATGAACAGTAGCAGCCTGTTGTTCACACTGTGTTGCTTTCTTTTCCAGGCGGGTGGGTGGGTTATTTTTCATATGATACTGTGCGTTATGTGGAGAAGAAAAAGTTGCCTTTCTCAGGTGCCCCTAGAGATGATCGGAACCTTCCTGATGTTCATCTAGGCCTTTATGATAGTGTTATAGTATTTGATCATGTGGAGAAGGTATTTCATCTTAGACGGATAGTTAGGCCTTTATGTATATCATCTTAGTGTTTGAATACATGGCTACTAGTTTAGTATGCGTGGTAATTTAAGTTCCAGTCTGTTCTGGTTAAGTCCTACATAAAACATGCCATTTTCATTCATGTCCCATGATGTATGTAACAATTGTTTGATTATAATTTTTTTTTCTCGTTCAGAAAGCTTGTGTGATTCACTGGGTGCGATTAGACCGTTATACTTCCGTCGAAGAGGCATACAATGATGGAATGAGCCGATTGGATGCCTTAGTGTCTAGAGTACATGACATAATTACGTGAGTGATTTTTTTTTTTTAGGTGCTCATGCTCTCAGTTTAATTCTTTACGTCCTCATACATGGGGTTTCGGTATAATTGATACGATAGTCAATCTCAGCCCGAGGCTGGCTGCAGGATCTATCAAACTGTCCACTCAACTTTTTGGTCCAAAATTGGAGAATTCAAGCATGCCAAATGATGAATACAAGAATGCAGTTCTGCAAGCTAAAGAACATATTCTTGCAGGAGATATATTCCAGATAGTGCTGAGTCAACGATTTGAACGCCGTACTTATGCAGATCCTTTTGAGATATACAGAGCATTAAGAATTGTGAACCCAAGTCCTTATATGACTTACTTACAAGTATGTCTGTCGTCTAGTACACCAGAACTCATGTTTGTTGATAACTGGTCTTGATTTTTAACCTTTCAATTATCTGATCCTCATTAGGCTAGAGGTTGCATACTAGTGGCTTCAAGTCCTGAAATTCTTACTCGTGTGAAGAAGGTAATATAAGTTTAACATATGTTCATCCATAATTTACGTTGTAGCTTTTGGACAGATATTAACACAATCTGACATTTGCTGGTTGCAGAAGAAAATCACTAATCGACCTCTTGCCGGGACTGTTCGAAGAGGAAAAACACCAAAAGAAGATATTATGCTGGAAGAACAGCTGTTGAATGACGAAAAGCAGTGTGCGGAGCACATCATGCTTGTTGATTTAGGGAGAAATGACGTCGGAAAGGTAAGTCCTAAGTCCTGGCAATGGTATTAGAATAATTTTATTGAATTCCCATTGTTTGCCTTTCCAAATACGTATTTTATTGTACCATTTTGTTACTTTTCCGGTAGGTCTCTAAGCCTGGCTCTGTGAAGGTAGAAAAGCTAATGAATATCGAGCGCTACTCCCACGTCATGCATATAAGCTCAACAGTAAGTACCCCTTGCACTATTTCCTGAGCTAGAGCAACGCACATATTGTGCTTTAAGAAAAGTTGATATTCTAGCTGTGGAAATTTGGATACTTGAGGTTCTTAATGTACTTTTGTGTTGAAATACCACTTCAGTATAGCATTTCTTACTTTGTTCAGGTCACTGGAGAAATGCTGGATAATCTAACTAGCTGGGATGTTCTGCGGGCTGCATTGCCTGTTGGAACAGTTAGCGGAGCTCCAAAGGTTAATAAACGCCTTCATCTATACATTGTTTCTTTCCAAGTTAAATTCAAGCTCAGTTACTTTCAACAGATATAGTTTTCCCACATAATTTATTCTATTCAGGTGAAAGCCATGGAACTGATCGATGAGTTGGAAGTAACCAGACGCGGGCCATATGGCGGCGGGTTTGGAGGCATTTCCTTTGTAGGAGACATGGATATCGCTCTCGCCTTACGAACCATGGTGTTCCCCACCGGTATGCGTCATGATACAATGTACTCGTACAAGGATGCAAACAAGCGTCGGGAATGGATCGCTCATCTTCAAGCCGGAGCTGGAATTGTTGCTGATAGTGACCCAGGGGATGAGCATAGAGAGTGCGAAAACAAGGCTGCTGGTCTTGCCCGTGCCATCGATCTTGCGGAGTCTTCATTTTTAGGAAAATAAATTACATCTTTAGGCTTTTGATTCGACGTCAAAACAAGTGTAAGCCAGCCACTCTGGTTTATTACCCTAATATGAAACTGTAACTGCTTGGAGGTTTATCAGTCTCGATCATTAATCACTGTAACTCCATTTAAACGAAGAGTATACAGTCAGTCCAAGTCAAACCCTGCCTCTTTGCTCAGTGAAGGTACTTACAAAATAGTTGCATTGCCAAGAAAGTGTGTTACAGCACTAGCAATCTTTGATGCCAAAAGGATTCAAAGGCAAATTTACATGTCAAAAGGATTCAAAAGTCAGCCTCTCCTCTTTGCTGATATGTTGCTGGGTGTGGAGTCTTGAATGAGGCTTCTTCATCAGTCCCTGCGCCATACTCTATGCGCCCGTTCTTGATCACATCTGGTTCGCCAAAAGTTGTCGTTGCCAGACCTTCCTGAAACACTTCTGCTCGACTCCGCCCTCTCCCTGAAAGTATTCTTTCCATACCTTCCGTGTCCCCTACCCCTTCCCTTACAGGCAGTCCACGCAGGAATCTGATTGTGACCAGGTACTTCCCTTGAGAAACAGTTAGCAGTGTCCAAATATCAGATCAAGAAACAGGTTAATAAAACAACAAAGTTGAACAACATAGACCTTGAATTTGTGCTCCTAGGTCGACTGCTCTGATTATTATGCCACAGATTGGTTTCAGTCATGTCCAACTCCGTGATTGTCTGCAAGGATTATTACACACCCAATCACACAGTACAATGCGATGCATTGGACAGTAAAATTGCATACAATCCATGGAATAGAATTAGCGACCTTTACTGGAATTGTGACGCCATCAAGCATGCGGAATTTGGGAGCAACAATGTCATCACAACAACCTTGGTAGAACATACATCTGTTATTGACCGAGTTCCGTCAGAAATAAATAATACGAATGCAAATGACAAAACAAATAAAAAGTTTGAGCTTGGCGGGCTTACAAGACATCGTTATCCTTGCAAGTGGATTCAGTTTGCAGTGGCTCGATAAATCCACAGAGTCCACCACTGGAAAAACACAAGGAAGTTTGGAAATATGCTCAATATTAGAAGGTCTATGTCAAATTATGGGTATAAATATTTCCAACCTCAAAGCGGCATCAATTCTTTTAACAGGCTCGATCCTAGTGCTAGTGAGCTCAAGATAAGCCTCCGATAAGCTCCCACCAAATTCACTGTCGGTACTTACGAACAATCTGTCATCACCAACTCTGTTCCTCGACGCCTCATCTCCATCCTAAACTTCAGAATGTGTAAAACTGTAATCTTACCAAAAGCCTAGCACTAGTAAATAATGGCGTTCTGCCTTGTCCTATCTCATACCAGTTTTTCCTCAAGCTGTTTGGTTTCAGAAAGTAAACGCTGCTCGTCAATAAAAGAAAGCCTTGAAATGCCCTATACAAAGATAACGAGTTCACAGACATGTCACCGAGAAAGACTGATATTCGTTAAAAATTACAGTGGAAAAGGTGAGTCCAATAGACCTGCCACAAAAACCTTATCCCATCTACATCAATGTCAAAATCTACAAGACAGAAAACAAACGTTGAAAATGACTGATGTCAGATGATACAATGCACCCTCATGAAAAAAGATCCTTACCCTCGGGATAGAATTCACAGATGCTGGAGTCTTTATCCGTAATTAAGTTCCGGTAAGCCTGCGGCAACGCATCAGCACTGCAAGGATACACAGTTCATAACCAACGTGGAAACGTCCGGTTCTGGATGATTTACAAGGAAACTAACCTGCTCGGAGGCAGGACAGCCATAAGCTGATCAAGAGGCTTTAATGGGGACCCTTTGCTAAATTTTACTTGGATTTTTGACATCCCAACCAAATCTGATGCAAATGGTCCATAATAAAACGGAAAGAACCTAAAAATTGTTCCCGTTGGGTTATCACATTATAAAAAGAATGGGGGAAATGTTGCTACAAACAAACTAGTAAGGCCTTCGGTAGCTCACCATGTCCAAGAGGGCACACCAGAGTAGTAGTAGAGCAAAACCCATATAAGGCCTTCGGTATATTTTTCGACCTTTAACCATGGATAAAAACCAGTCAGTTCAACCTTTGAACCGCAAAGAAAAATAGCAGACGCAACTCGCAGCTAGGTGTCAAAATTGTGACAATGATGACATACCACACGCGTGCAAGTCCTCTTGAACTCATCATCGGTCTCTGCCAAGAACTTCTCGGCGTAGTATCTTCTTTTCCAACCAATTGTTCCTAGCTTCACCTGAAGAAACGAGTCACGGGAAATCTACACGTTGTTCACTTGATACAGTAAGAGCCAAGTAGCAAGTACTGAGAAAAGGTTTGGACCTTGTCATTCTTGAAGTTTCCACTTCTAAACAGATCAGACTTCTTCTTCAACAAATCCTTCAACTTCCGTTGAAGCTCCTTGGTGTTACTCAACAGCTGAATCCAAAAATAAGTAAAAAATTACTTTACGATTTAAAGATCAAATTGCTACAAATCATCTTTTTAACTTTTAGCAAATACCTCAGAGTCATCACAAGCAATATCCTGTGTAATCGCCATTTCTCCATCAAGACCAGTGTTATGGACTGCATCACAACTCCCGTTGATGTCTTCTGGCTGCCACCAAGTAATAAGAGAGAGATTCAGCAGCCTAACGAACAACATGTTACACACAAATAATCAAATAGAAATCAGACTGACTTCCGAATTGTTGCGTAGAAATTGTTTAATCTTGTGCTCTCTCCATTCAGATCTTTTGCTAAATATCTTATCTTCAAATGAGCCAACGGAGGTCATGAAATGTTCGACTCTTCTAAGTTTGATAAAGCCATTGTGCTTATGTTTAACCTGCAGAAAATTGCAGAGCAAAAGTGACAAGAAACTTATATCAACAGCATAACCCATACACAACTTTTGAAAATGACAAGGGTTACAATGTATACCTTGCTCATGTCAACTAGGTATCCTCCACGTGCTTCGAACCCCTTCTTATAGACATCCAGCAAGAGATCGATGGCTCCCTTCAAAGAAAAAAAGAACAAGGGAAAGTTAGTCGACTAATAAGAAACACTAAAATCAAACCATGAAAATTTGAAAGATAAAAAGAAACCTCATGAATTGCAAGGGTCGGCATATGAGGTAAGAAGTCATTGCCCGCAAAGAAGCACATAAAAATAAAGTCATCAACAATTCTTTCAATGTCAAACTCAACGTTTGCGGGAAGATTTTCAATCTTCATATCAAGCTCCAAGTATTCTCGCAGCAGCCAAATGTGTAGAAACTGCAAAATTCACTTGCAAAGTCACAGACTAAGAAGCAATACTTTCCGGACAGATATATGCTCAGGTGATGGTGGTATAAAGAAAGGTAACAGCTTGTCGTAATACCTCGTAAGGCTTACGCGTTATCAGTATATTCCCATTGTTTGGAACTAAAGCATCCTTAAACCAACCCCTGGCTTTAACCTGCCTCTGGTCAGCCACAGCATTACATGCTTGCGGATATTGCACGAGGACAACCTCAACACAAAACGAAAAAATCAGCCCCTCCTAGGAGCATAAACATAATCTAGCAATGCTATATACATATGAAAACTGTATACATTACATCATATGAATGCGCACCTCCCTTAACAAGGAAAAATGAACTTCATGGGTGGCCAAAGCGAGCATGATCAGGTCAGCATCCTGCAGCAGACATGCGCATATACACCGTGTTCGAATAATTCGCACGATAGGAATACATGGACACGATTCAGGACTAGGAAACCATTCATACCAGGCCATAGAGGCAGTGGCGAGTATTCGGATCATAGCAAGGATCAGCGCGCTGCTGTCTAATGAACGACATTATCTTATGCTCCCCTTCCCCAGGAATTTTGGCATCAGATAGAATGACCTGCGACCAAAATCAAACTCCCTCTCAGGAGAATCATCCAATTGTGACATGTACGCCAAAATAAACACAAGCAATAAATATCAAAACCTTAATCTGCTTCCAAGAAGCCTCAGTGCTCATCCTCGACGAGATGTAGCTCTGAAGAGCCTGGGAGAGTCTGGACATGAACTTGGTCCCGGGTGTGATCACATTCGGATCATTCACTTCACTCTGCGCCTTCGGAAGCACCATCTTGCCCTGTTTCTCAAACTCCAACCTCAGCCTATCCTCCTCCACATCCTGCATTCCTTGATCAGAAAAGTTTAAACAAAAATGTTATAAAAAACAGGACGAGGCAGAGTAGCATTCGAGAGAGTTCTCACAGCAACTTGTTGGTCTTTGGCGGTCCTGAAGCGCCTAGAGCGCTGCTGATTCATTTTAGCCCGAGGAGCCACGCCATCTGGGCAAGAAAAGAAATAACTGTTAACACTTGGGCTGTTCTTGAAGAACAACATCAACCATGGAAACCAAGTAGCAAGAAAAACGTATGATTCAGTGGGTATCACCTATGGCGAGATACAGCAGCTTCCTGGGCCTTACTATGTTAAAAAGCCTGTCGATGTAAGCAAAGATGTTGTTGAAAACCTCTTCATAAGAAGTCGGAGCCTGGGAAAGAGATTGAAGAAGAGCAATCTGAGTTACACAAAACCCTAAACCGAATCATAGAGTGGGAAAGAGACATAACAAGAGAAGAGATGCGAGTGTGACTAGACTAACAACTTCTTGATCATCTGCTGGATGAAAACACGGATGGATGATCCCGTTCATGTCGAGATACAGATTATCAAACTCAAACCCATTTGGGTTTGGGAAGGTCGTGTCCACGTCACCGTTGGCGTGTTCTTGCTCAAGTGCTTTGCAGACTATTTTGGGGTACTTCGACACCAGCCATTTGTAAAATGAAGGCACACCCATTTCGCCCGCTCTACAGATTTCTTCCGCCTGGGTTTCAAGTTTTGATATTTATCCTGTAGAAAAAGATCATCGTCCCATCAAGCCGCCATAAAATGCAACGATGTCATCATCAGTAATAATTACACTGTGTTTGCTTCTTTGATTTGGTTTGTTGATTCAAAACTAGAATTGTGTCGGTTGAAAGAAAAGATAGAGAGAGAGGGAAGAAAGTTGACGATTCATGGATTCAAGAAGAAACTTTAAAAGAAAAACAGAGAAGCGAAGGGTCGAAGCCAGCAATCATGATTCATCGTCCAGATGGCCTCTCTCCATTGGCCCATTTGGTTAATAAAAGCATTAGTTTTTAGGTTTTAGGGTTCAATCAAGCTGCATAGAAAACTGGGTAACTGCTCTTATGCTTGAAAAGATGAAGGGTTTCGATTACAGTGTTTTCAAAATTCTACATCATGGGCCTGACCAAGGAGTAGGCCTAATGAGAGCTAGGTCTGTTGGTTTGTTTCTGCCACCTTATCATGCCTTGCCCATGTTAGCTTAAGCCAGCAGATGTTGAGGATATGTTCATGCCATTGGCTTGATCAGCTGCAAAAACAGTGAGCAAAAATATCGAACATCGGGGACTGGGCATCATAAAATAATGTGTGTAGCAATACTTACATGTTGGGATCTTATGTACAAAAAAGGTAGCAGAGATGGCTAGATAGCATATCAGGAGAACAAGTCCTTTCATGTAATGCGATTGTCCATCCTGCGGCGACTAAATATGTTAGCTTGGTTGGTTCTGATATTGGGTCGCATGTGTAAATTCTGCAGTACCTGTAGAGCAAGAGTTGTGACGATTATAGAGAATGCCAGAGAGGTAGTTTCTAGAAGATTCAGGTCTAGGTCCATCTGAATCCCCATAATCCATCCGGCAAGAACACAAAGAGGCACCTGAGTGTAGCCGACATGTTAGACAGAATCTTCCTAAGAATGTCGATGAAAAAAACTGTCTTACCACAAACATTGAGATTTGAGTGGCGGAGCCCAAAGCGACACCCAGTGAGATATCCTGCATTGATGTTTTTGATGAGAAGGTGCATGAGAGAACAAAGTGAAGTGTTTTCATGGTTTGAGTTCGAGTACTGACTAGCTTGTTTTTCAACGCGAATATTATCGCTCCGGCATGTTCTGCTGCATTTCCCACTATTGGCAGTAAGATTATGCCCATGAAGCTCATCGACACGCCCCATGAATCGGACGCAGCCTGTTCAAAATCCATACAATTTAAACAAGTGGAGTATTATTTTACTTGGTGGACTACTGCAAGAATAGATATTTATTCAATTTGTACCTGAATTGTTCCCACCACATATTGAGACAACAATGCGATTACAGCAGTCATGCCCATCAGCCAACACGTTGCGCTCCAGAATCCTACTATAGGCTTTTCTTCTTCTTCTTCTTCTTCCTCACCCTCCTCTCCATCTCCAACTTCCTGATCACCATTTTAGTCCCAAACTTATCAACATTCAGAATTGTATCTATTTCAGTATCAGTATGTTACTGAGTGTTAGTGACAATGAACCTGTTGCGACTGCTCGAAAAGCTGTCTATGGCTCTTGAGCTGGAAGTAAAGATAAGCACCGTAAGTGAGCAGCATCATAATGCTACATGCTCTGGACAAGACCAGAGTAGCATTAGCGGCGCTGGGTGCAGGCACGGAGCCAATCCTAAACACCAATGGCAGTACATGACACAGCAAGCCCGCAAGCAATAGCAGTGAATTCACATCAGCTTGCTTCCGGTCGAATCTCTGCTCCTTCACGACCAATCCCCCGCATAGCAGAGATGTGCCGAGAACCAGGAGGAGATTTGATAGAATGGATCCCAGAAGAGAGTATTTGAGGACAAGTATCTTCTTCTGGTGAAGTGCAAACATTGCTATTATCAGCTCTGTTGCATTCCCACATGTTGCATTCAACAGCCCACCAACTGCAAACATATTCAAAACATCAACACAATTCCTTATATTATTCTTAACAACACCTTTCTTTATACAAAAAGTTATTGATCATAAATACCTGTAGGGCCTGTGCAGTATGTAATTTGCCTGTGATCATCAAATATGGTTTATTTAGTTTCACGGAACACGTGGCTGTAAACATTAACTACCAACTGAAACTTACTCGGTCAAGAAGCTAACACGTTCTGCTAATGGCACGAGTCCGATCAAGCTCAGAGCAAACACAGTCGGCTGCGAAACGGAAAAATGAATGAAAACTTTCCAGATGAATTTGAACTCGTGAGTAATGAATTTGTACCATGTTGAAGTTATAGAAGTGAGCAACAATGGCGAGCGGAACGGCGACAAAAAGCACATACAGCTTCGTCCCGAGAATCACTTGCTGCAGATTCTCCAGCACCAGCCTCAGCATAACAAACCGGACGCCGGACACGAGCTTGGGGTCCGATTTCCTCCTCAGCAACGAGGCCGACATGCCATGCGCACTGCGGTGCAGCATGGGGCCGCCACTGAACACAACTTCCTTGTCCTCGTCGGATGCAGCGACGCCGTATTCGGCGTGGAGGAATGCGTGACGGCGGCCGTCTTCGTCGTAGTCCACGATCGGCATTGTGGTGAAAATGAATGTTGGGAAATTGGGGTGGGGGTGATATGTAGGGAGGGTGCGAAGAAGCTTCGTGGAATCTTCGCTAGCTAGGTTTTGCGAGGAAAGAAAGGTTGGAAGATGTGTATGGTAAGTTTTTTTATGGATCGATTCTTCTGCTCCGGCTTCTTTCCTTTTTTGTCAAAAAATTGTCAACTTTAACTTTCTTTTTCAGTTGTGAACTCTATTTCAGTTAATAAAATATATACATTTTTTTTTGTTTCAAACTTGTCAACTCATCCTATTTGATTTCCTCTTCCAAAAAAAGAGAGTGGAATTTAATCCATCAAATATGCATATATGTATATGAAGGATTTGTGGCATGATACCAACTCATCATTGGATTGTGGGTGTTCAAAAATAACCGACAGAAATGAGGAAATTTCTAGAGTCACGTACTAGTTTGTAAATTCCATTTTAAATGTCGTACTAACATAGCTCAAAATCAGGTATAGATCCGTCTTCTAGGATAATCCATCCCACTTTTTTTTTTTTCGAAGAGTCAAGTATGTATTGCAAAACCGTGGAGTAGTTCATTTATGGTGAAAGTCTTTGTTGCCCAAGCTAAAATGTGTCCTGCGAAAAACAGTAGTGCTACGATTCCAGCTGATAATGATCGAAAACTGTGTTATTATTGTCCTTGAGTACATTACAACAGTCTTGAACTCTCGAGCACTTGAAAGAAAGCACAAAAGAAAAATCACAGAGGAAGCTCCCCGCTATCGGCGATGACAACTTTGCTCTTGGGGGTGCCGTTCTGCCTTCCTTCCGCTTCTACCTTGTAAACCACATCCATTCCTGAAAGCACTTTACCGAATACAACATGCTTCCCGTCCAACCTGTCCCATACCAAAAATATTACTATTAAAGATTCAAATAAATCCTTTGAAAGGAAAGTTAAAACTGAAAAGTCCACCAGAGAAAAATGCAGCATGGGACAAATGCATTCTAAACAACTCATTTACCAGCTAGTTGTTACAGTTGTGATGAAGAATTGCGACCCGTTGGTGTCAGGGCCAGCATTTGCCATAGAGAGGAATCCTGTTCAATGGAGACACATTCCTTTCATTATAAACTCTTGCAATAGAATTAGTTAATGACATAACAAGTCAGTTGGCCAAGAGTCAAGAGTGGGTACCTGGTCCGGTGTGTTTGATCTTAAAATTTTCATCTTCAAACTTGAGTCCATAAATTGACTCTCCACCTCTTCCATCGCCAAGGGTGAAGTCGCCGCCTTGGAGCATAAAGCTAGGAATAATCCTGTGGAAACTGCTACCCTTGTAATGGAGAGGCTTGCCACTTTTTCCAGTGCCCTTTTCCCCTGGAAGTAACAACAAAAATCAATCTGTATCACTTCCTTACCTTTAGGTCTCATCAAAACTATAGACAATGGGAAATTAGCTAAACAAAATGCAAGGCTTACCAGTGCAAAGAGCTCGGAAATTCTCTGCTGTTTTCGGCACTGTCTTTCCAAAAAGACCCATCACAATACGACCTGCAAATAACGTCAAACTTCATCAAATACAATGTCTCATAAATACCTAGTCTTGTCGGTCTCTCCAGCATCAATGAGTACAATTCTCATCATTAGCACAAACTATACAACTGTAGCAACACAAACTGTTCGCTTCGGGTTGCAAAACCCAAACTAACTACCTAAGGACTGCTAAAGAAAATCAAAGCAATCAAATTGCCCACACTAGCTTTACAATAACTCAAACATACCAGCTGGATTTCCATCAATCTCAACATCAAAGAAGACCTTGTGGGTCACCTCCTTCAAATCATTCGACTTCTTTGCCTGAAATCCGATTCAATAAATCTCAGTTCCAATCTCTCACACTGAATCAGAAATCTAAAGACTACAATCTCTACGCAATTTCAATTCCACCAATGACAACAAAATTGAAAAAAGCTCTTAACACCCTTATTGGACACATCTACCGAACTCCACACAGCCTGTATCACTTCTTTAGCAACCACTGTAATCCACAGATCGGGAAAAAAGTTCCAAAGGGGACACAACCGCTGAGAAGAAAGCTCAATTGGATAATCACATAACCAACCTCTGAGAGAGCCAAAGATCCGATCACAACCAGAATCGTTAGTGACGCGAAACCCGATCTTATTCTCGCCATCGTCTTCCGTTCTTCGCCTCCTGATCAAGAAAGCAGGCAAGCCCTCATTATTATGAGTGCAATATTTTTCCACAAAGCGTCAGTAGATCCTCGTCATCTCAGCCAATCATCTACCGCCACGTCATCGATTCTTATTGGGCTACCCTCGGCCTTCTCTTATTCGACGTATCTTATTGGGCTTCTGTAATTGGGCTCTGTTTCCTTTCTGAACGGATCTTTGCCGATCCAGCATTTCCCATAATAGCCGATTCTGCCAAAGCGTCGGAGCTGGATTCTGCCAATTCGCCGAGCTAGGTTCGATGGCGGTTGCGTGTCGCGCTCAACCTGGCTCGTGGATGTCAATAAGCGGCAACTTCAGTATCTTCGTCTCATCCCATCCCATCGCACCAATCCAATCCCAACAGCCATGCCAGCCCGCTTCCGCTCCCCCTCCAAACCCCGCTTCCCTCGCTTTATCTACCGATCCATCATCTTCCTCTCCCTCTTCTCCGTCGCCGGCATTCTCCTCCTCAAGGTACGCACGTAGCTTAGTAAGTTTTATGGTTTGTTCACTATTGTCTCGACGTGTTTTGGGATCTGAACTGGGTTTGGCATTTCGTCAAACAGCTGGTGACCGTCGCATCCCATATCAAGACAATCGCCGGCCATAACTTAGATCCTACCCCATGGCATCTCTTTCCGCCCAAGACCTTCGACTACGAATCCAGACTCAGCCGTGCTTCCAGGATCATCAAATGTTCATACTTGACGTGTGGAACCTCGAGTACTGCTCCCAGGCGAGCGCCTCAGGGGAAGGAACAAGGGCAGGGCCCGGATTTCTTCCGGTGGATTTACCGCGATCTCGAGCCCTGGTCGAAGTCGAAGATTTCAATGAACCATTTGATGAAAGCTAAGGACTTTGCGGCTTTTAGAGTGGTGATTGTTGATGGGAGGTTGTATGCGGAGTATTATTATGGTTGTGTGCAGAGCAGGGCTATGTTTACTGTATGGGGACTGTTGCAGCTGCTGAAGAGGTATCCTGGATTGGTTCCTGATGTGGATTTGATGTTTGATTGTATGGATAAGCCGACTGTTAGGAGGAGTGAGCACCAGGAGATGCCTTTGCCTTTGTTTCGGTATTGTACCACGGGGGAGCACTTTGATATTCCTTTTCCTGATTGGTCTTATTGGGGCTGGTAAGATTTTCTAGCATCATCTGTGTTTTCTATCTTCAATTCTTGAGTTTGGATGTTCTTTGGATACATTTTTTCATAGACTATGAGGCTCTTTGATCTTGCGAAAATGTGATGATAGCATTCAGAGTCTCGCATTTCACAGAAAGTGATTATATTGTAGCTTATGAAATTGGTGACCGCAGAGTGTAGTTTTCATTTTGTATTGCCTGGCAGCATAGGAGTTGAGTGTAGCTTCTCGCTCATATATAGCATCACTGATCTCCTTCATAACATTATATGAGCTGCAGTGAGCAGGATAATTTGATTTCCCATTCGACGACTGTAATAATTTATTGCCACAAAAAATCATGGATTTTGATTGTTGAGCCATTGGCAAAATATGTCACTGTGTGTTAGCTGTTAAGTCCATATATCTTGGTAATTTATCAAGTGTTACAATGTTTCTGTTCATTAGGCCAGAGACTAATATAGAGGCCTGGGATAGGCAGTTCAAAGACATCAAGAAGGGTGCTCAAGCTGTAAGTTGGACAGATAAATTGCCATATGCATACTGGAAGGGGAATCCAGATGTTGCATCTCCTGTGCGGACTGAGTTATTAAATTGCAATGATACAAATATGTGGGGTGCGCAGATTCTTCGTCAGGTATGTCTTAAGAAGAAAAATCTATATGGTGAACCTCATCTATGGTCCGGTTAATCCTGTGTTAATCTTTCATGGGTTGCAGAATTGGGTCGAAGAAGCCAACGCTGGTTACGAGCAGTCTAAATTGTCAAATCAGTGTAAACACAGGTGATGTAAATGATAAATTTCATGACTAGCTGGGTCGTCACAGGCTATGACGTGCCATCATTTTCTGAGCAGCTTACTCAAGAAACTGATCCTGTATCTAATGTTGAAACAGATATAAAATCTATGCAGAAGGGTATGCTTGGTCAGTGAGCTTGAAGTACATACTATCTTGTGGTTCCCTCACATTGCTAATATCTCCACAATATGAAGATTTTCTTAGTCGGGGGCTTATGCCCAAGGATGACTTCTGGCCTATTCCTCCTACTGAGTTCTGCCCAGCTATAAAGTTCGCTGTGGACTGGGGTAACGAAAACCCTGCAAAGGTAGACCACTACCTCATAATACTAGTTTTTGGTGACATATTGGTTGTACAATTATGTTTTCATTTGCTAGATTTACTTTCAACCCGAATTAAACAATTTAAAATCTTAACACAGCCATATTTAAGATTGCCCTGGGCAGCCCCATTACAATGTTTTCCTCTTCCAGTTCATAGGTATATAAATGGCCATGGTAGGTGATAGAACAGTATAAATGTGTTTGAATAAGAACAAGAATACTATTTGTGCAAGATAACTGAAGGACGAAATGAGTAATTTTTCCCATGATATTCTCAAGTTTTATACTTCCAGTTAAATCTTTTTGATAGAATATGGTTTGTAACTGAGTATTTTCTGAATCCTCATTGTCTAAATTTGAGTAGGCTGAGGCAATTGGACACCGTGCGCAAGATTTCATGGAAAGATTGAATATGGACATTGTTTATGCCTACATGTTCCACCTCCTATCCGAGTACTCTAAGCTACAAGATTTCAAACCGGTGCCGCCATATTCTGCTCTTGAAGTCTGCGAAGAATCCCTGCTATGTTTTGCTGACCAGTTACAAAGCAAATTCCTTAGAGGCTCATCCGCAGCTCCCTCACCCAACGCACCTTTCACTATGCCTCCACCTGATAACAATGTGATGAATTCATGGATAAATCAGAAGACCCAAAAAATGGTGGAAGTTGAGAATATGAGAAGGGGAAATTTTCAACACTGACCATTCTTTGGCAATTTTAGTATATTCTAATACAACTATGTAGCAATGAGAGTACCAGATGAAGGGGATCACAGGTCATTTAAATTATGAATATCTCAATCATTTACTATCTCTTAAACCATGGGTCATCAAAACCCATGTAAGTTCAGGAAATGCCATTTCTTTATACATCTATTTCTTCATTTGTCTTCCACGTCACTTTTTGCCGGATCTAATTTAATATGTTAGTACCCAATATGTCTTGATGGAATGTGAATGCTGATGGCTTATGTGCGCGCATAAGCAATAGCAAGGGCATGCCCAAATTACAGCGTCAGCGATTTCTGGTTCTGAAAGCATATTTAGGTTCATATGCAAAAGAGCCATTCGAAAGGCTTGTGTTATTTTGATTCGACACAATGTGTGTCTGCATTCTAGAAGTTCCATAGGTCATTCGGAAACGAGGATGTTCCTAGGATGATGATGATGTTGCTGAGAAAAATGTGACTGCAGGAGAATTTTCCGTTGCCGGAGAGGCTCTGATTTGGTAAGTTCTTTCAAGTTTGTTGTAACTGTTGAGTACCATTTATCTTTTGGGGCGTTGATTGTTGATGGGAGACTATGTACAGATTTTTATAAGGACGCTTTTCTGACCGGGGACATGTGGGGGATGCTGATGTGGACTTGGTGTTTCAGTGCGACTGTTATAAGGAGTTTCAGTTGAGTTGAGCCCAATACCGATTTGGACCGAGCCCATTATGCCTGGACAAAGGCCCATTTTATGAGGAGAGGAACTGACATCTGGAAGAAAATACATGAAAACCTACCCCACACACTGACTGACACCTTTGTGGGAGGGAAAGGATATGGGAGAGAATAGGGAATCTGACGCGACACAAGGATACACACACATATGTGGTGCGAAACAGCGAAAGGGCCGCTACACGTCCCTCTAGGGTCACTCTCCAAAATCATTGCCACATTGGGTCCTCCCTCCCTCGCTCCTACACTGAAATTAAATGATTCTTATTCATTGCATATTGGCATTAGGGTTAGGGTTAGGCCCCCCAAACCCTATTCAATCAATCTTCTCGTATCTTCTTCAACCACATCAATGCCAACCATACTTCTTTTCGGAGTTTGTTTGCTTCCCTCCCTCCTTCCAGTTTTATTTATAGCTACTGAAAATGCCCTGTAACTTATTACTTCTCTAAACTGACTACAGTGATAAGCAGCCCCTGATCTGATTAAGGTTGATAACTGTGTTTTTATGAGCAAAGAGTTTGATGCGTAACTGACTGTCTTCTGGTCTGGGCTAAATTAAGAAATCGGCTGCCCTTGTTTCCAGTTGAAGTAAATATAAAAGTGGAGGAGGAGGAGGTAGCAGCACTTTTTGTAGAAAGTGATCCTCAGCTCACGAGGGAACTGTGCTTATATTGAATACTTGGATTACACGAGCATGTGGATTGGTGTTGGACGACCTGACTCACCTCATTCAACTTTTCTCATACTACTAGTACCACAAGTAGCCAAGCTGCTGATTAGCTTCAGTGCCGTGCAACAATAGGAAACCAAACACAGACATGACAACATACTTTCTTCTTCTTTTGTCCTAATCACTCTATTTCTTGTCATAAATGGAGAAAATTGTGCCTCAATCCCATCTTTTCAACTTTCTATTTCTAAAACGATATCCTTTCGAAATTTTATTGTCATATATTACTTTTTTATTTTGTAAATCAATTTTTCATAAAAACTATCTGTTTCGTCGGATCTTAGCGAGACTTTTGTGCAGATTAAATTTCACATTCAACAATTAGGACACTTTAACCTGATCAAAGCTTCACTCTACTTGGGTATAACCTGCAACCTCTCCCTTCTCTCCGGCCATCGATTTCCACGGGGACAATTGGGGAACGGTGGAAATTGAAATTTAATTTACAGTTTGTGGAGAATTACATCGAAGAAATTTTCTGAGCAAATGTATTCCAGAATAGGTATATTTAATAGAAGGGCCTTTTGTCCGGAAAAGCAGTAGATTAGGTTGATTCTGATTGAATAATATAAATAAGAAATCATGTAAGAGAGTTATAAAAAAAGTGATTGTTTGGGTGAATATGATGATTAAGATTGTAAAAGATATGGAGAGATTTTGTGTGGTGAGAATAATGGGTTAGACTTTTTCAGAGATGGATGGATGGATGGAGATGCGAGAGAGGAGGCCAAAAGCTGAGTGTGGGAAGCTTTCTTGAGAATTGGACATTTGAGAAAATGAATATAAAATAGTGATTCAATTCGAATGAAATTTGTTTTGCATAAGATAACGTGTCAAAATCGAACCTTTTTATTGTGCCTCTTCAATAATGCAGAGTGGGGTCCCAGACAAGGACAAGATAATAGAAAGCCATGGGAACCACAATATTTGCACCCTGCCTTTGGTGGGGTTATATGGTCTGAAATCAGCCTTAAATGATAAGTATTCGCTTAAATCGGACACTGATTAACTACATTTCGGCTAATACACGTGTTTATTGATATGAGTTACCTCGTTGAATCGAACGAGTGAATGACTTTATCTGGACGAATGAGGGATCGCCACGCCACGCCAAAATGATTCAATTATTGGGCCGCACTGTGTCAGCTGCATGCTTCCGGTCACATCTTCAAAATTTTCTCTACTTGCGTCCGTTGAAATTTGATCCGCAATCACTTTTGTGGTAAATCAACCACGACATGAACAAAGATTTGAGCATATAAATGATGTCTCAAAAAAGCGCCTGGCGGAATAAGATGCTCCTTTTCGTTTTTCACTTTCATTTTTTTAAGCAAAATATTCATTCATTCACCAGGCCGCCCGCCCACCCCTGCCCCAATTTGCGAGGTTTGGTTCTCTAGTGGACGGACTCGACACGGCATCTTCCCAAGACCCAGTCCTCCACTCCCCAACCCTATTTGAATTTCTTCGATACGGCGCCGTTTTTGGTTAGAACGAAGTGAAAGGTATCCCATTTGGATAACTGTATCTGATATGAACAAAAAAAGATGTCTGCACAGCATGGTTTCATATCTAATCTACTGTCACTATACAAAATTTAAGGTTTAAAAAAACGCTAAAAACCCCAACTCGGATGGATGTACTCTGAGAAAATGAGACCTTCAAAACTCAATCGATGGCCAAACCCTAAACACTACAATCCCAACTTTTTCTCCTCAAAAATAATAAAATAGTATTCCACAAAAAACTCACACCCACAACCATTTTTTTTAACCCAGAAAAAGTGAGACCTCCGAGAAATCCATCTACCCAGGAATCCAACCTTCTGACTATAAAAACCCAGACCCACAAATCGCTGCCAGCTGCCGATGCCGACGCCGGTGGCGACAGCCCGGCAATGCCTAACCGATGACGCTACACGCGCGTTGGACGACGCTGTGTCCGTCGCCAGGCGGAGGAGCCACTCGCAGACCACGTCGCTCCACGCTGTGTCGGCGTTGCTGGCTCTGCCGTTGTCGAGCCTGAGAGAGGCGTGTTGCCGAGCGAGAGGGAGTGGGTACTCGCCTGCCTTGCAGCTGAGGGCGTTGGAGCTATGTGTTGGGGTTTCTCTTGATCGGCTGCCGTCGGGGAAGAGTGGGGACGACGATCCGCCGATTTCGAATTCGTTGATGGCCGCGATTAAAAGGTCGCAGGCGAATCAGAGGAGGAATCCGGAGAGTTTTCATCTTCAGCAGATGCATCAGAGTTCGCAGATGACGGCTCCGGTGATTAAGGTGGAGTTGAAGCATTATGTCTTGTCGATTTTGGATGACCCGATTGTAAGTAGGGTTTTTGGAGATGCTGGGTATAGGAGTTGTGATGTTAAGTTTGGGATTCTTCATCCGCCGGTTTCGGCAGGGTTGAGATTCGCCAGGTCGGTCAGATGTCCTCCCATTTTCATGATGGATTCGGAATCGAGCGGTGGAAGTAGTTGGAGAGGGTTCAATTTTCCTCTTGCAGGAGGTTCTGGCGGAGAAGATGCCGATGGCAGTTGCAGGAGGATTGGTGAGGTTCTGATGAGGAAAAGTGGTAGGAATCCTCTGCTTATCGGTGCTTGTGCTAATGATGATTTGGCTAGCTTCAAAACGTGCGTGCAGAGAAGGAAGCTGGGAATCTTACCTGGTGAAATTCATGGATTAGAAGTGGTTTGCGTGGCGGATTTAGTTGTGGAATTTGTTGGTAGTTGTGGCGAGGGTGAGGAGAGGATGAGGGTGAAGTTGAAGAAGGAGTTGGAAGCAGCTGTGGAGAGCAGCCCAGGGCCAGGAGTTGTAGTGAATATTGGTGACTTGAAGGTGTTGATTGCTGATTGTGCGTCCATTGAGGCAGTAAGTTACCTGGTTTCGCTTATGACTGATTTGTTGAGGAGGTGTCATAATAGGTTGTGGTTGATCGGAGCAGTGCACGATGACGAGATGTACAAGAAGCTTGTTGCAAAATATCCTGCGCTGGAGGTAGATTGGGACCTGCATTTGGTTCCCATTACTTCCAAACCTCTAGGAGAAGGATTTGGCGCCAAGTCCGGGTACGTTCAATGTTTGGCTTTTGAGTTAACTTCCATCGATTTATTGCATGTTTTGCATTACGCTATGTGACTTGAGCAGATTATGTTTAGGTAGGTGAGGGAATGTATGAGATCTTGGTTTTAGTTTTTTTTACTTGTGGTGAAGTAAAACTAGAGGGGGATCGACCAAACTATTTGAGCTTATCAACCTTACAAGGGTGACAAACTTATCGAACCAAGCCTTCTTGTGGACATATGTACCACTAAGTCATTCGTTTTATGTTCATATTACTGAATGCGGTCTCTGTTCATTTTTTGGATGAGGAAATCTCAATCCGGATAGTAGATATGCCACCGGTATTCCTTTATACGTCGAGCTTTTATTCTTTGTCACACATCCATTATTTAGTTCGTAACTGGCGTAAGATTTGATATTGTTTATTGAGTTACCCATTATACGAGTTAGTGAATCGACCTGTCACTGCTTCTTCTATTACTACACTACTGCTTTTTCCAAACTCATATTTGTTTACCTTACAGCATCATGGGGTCTTTCGTTCCATTTGGTGGATTCTTTTCCAATCCATCCGACTATAATCCCTTGAGCCGTACCTCTCAAACTACAACTCGTTGTCAATTGTGCAATGAAAAATATGACCAAGAAGTTTCCACCGTTCTCAAGGGAGGTGGCAATAGTTCGATTGCTGACCAGTGCTCTTCGAGTTTACCTTCATGGCTGCAGACCAATCTTGACAATTCCAAGGAAGCAGACGTGGGAAAGGTATCTGGCTTCTTGCTGATCGCTTTACTATAGCTCAGCCACTGTGGTACATTTCAACGATTTATTCACATTTGTAAGGATACTATAAAATTTAATGCAGGCTCAATATGAAGGGACCACATTCAGAGCTAAGATTTTGGGGCTGCAAAAGAAATGGAATGAAATCTGCCAGAATCTGCACCCTAATCATCTGTCTCCCAAATCTGGCCTTTCTTCTTCAAAGGCTCAATCTTTTGGCACTGGAAGCTTGAACCTTGTTGAAGAGAAGAAACAAAGCAGCAGCAGAGACTCATCCGTAAGCCAAAGCAGTTGTCCAAATAGCAGTCCAAGTATGGCAACGTCCTCGAATAAAGACTCTCCTAAAGAAATCGTAGAAATATCGACGGTAGCTGGGAGGGTAACACATTCTCAGCCAGAGATTTCAGCAGTAGTTTCAACAATTAAGCAGTTGCCTGTTAGTTTCTCTCAACACAGAACATGCTCGAGTACTTACCAGGTGCCTACTTCGAGTCTGATTCCAGTGACTACAGATTTGGGTTTGGGAATTATATATTCTTCTACAGATAGCGAACTTCTTCATAGTATGGTGACTTCAGTTTCTAAAGAGTTCGATACAATCAGTCCCAAAATCTCTGGGCAATTAGACAAGTTTCGCGGTTCTGAACCCATAAGGCCTGTAGATATGAGAGACTTCAAGTCACTTTGGAAAGCTCTCATTGGTAGAGTCAGTTGGCAAGATGAGGCTATTTCTAAAATCAGTCACTGCATATCCCGTTGCAGAAACACCATTGAAAGGCGTCGGAGTTCCAATATATGGCTCAGCTTTGCCGGGCATGACAGAGTTGGAAAAAAGAAAATTGCAGCTGCACTTGCTGAGGCAGTAACTGGGAGCAAACAAGATTTAATTTATGTAAATTTGGGCTCGCAAGATGGGATTGAGCAGTCAAATTCCATTTTTTCTCGCAATGAAATAAAAAGTCATGATATCCAGAACCGAGGGAAAACGATGGCAGACAATATTGCAAGCAAATTGAGCACCAGGCCTAATTCAGTTGTATTCTTCGAAAACCTCGACAAGGCTGATTTGTTGATTCAATCAAGCCTTTCACGGGCTATCAAGACTGCCAAGTTCGCAGACTCGCATGGAAGAGAAGTGGGTTTAAACAACATGATCTTCATCGTGTCCAATTCGGCCACTTCAAAGAATAGCGAGGACATCAATTGTGGATGTGAAAAAGCCAGATTCTGCGAGGAAAATATATTAGAAGCCAAGTGCTGGAAACTGGGGATTACAAAGAGACATGTTGCAGCAGAGCCTAGGCAAGGTAATTACAAAAACGTGATAATTACTCAACCAGAGTTGAGAAATCTTGGGAAAAGAAAATGCTGCGATGATTCACGCAGACACTCAGCAGGGTCCCAAAAAGCGCCAAGATCATCATATCTAGACTTAAATTTACCTGCGGAAGAGTTAGAAGAGGAGTTTATAAATGAAGGGAGTGACAGTGAGTCAGCTTCTATATCTGAGAGCTCAGAGGCTTGGTTAGAAGAATTCTGCAGTGAAGTAGATGAAAAGGTAACCCTCAGACAATACGATTTTGACGCTTTAGCTGATAAGGTGTTGCATTCAATAAGCCAAAGCTTTGAGAAAGAATTTGGAAAGAGTGTTGTGCTAGAAATAGATCACCAAGCCATTGTCCAAATCCTAGCAGCCAGTTGGTTATCGGACAGAACAACGGCTGTGGACGACTGGATAAAGAGTGTACTAAACAAGAGCTTTCTGGAATCTCGGCAGAGGTACAGCCTCACCTCCCAGTCAGTAGTTCAATTAATTTCTTGCCAAGGCACATTGATGGATGATGAAGCTCCTGATATCTGCCTTCCCAGCTCCATTCTTCTGAACTGAGTTTGTTTATTACATGTACAATGTAGAGAGTTGCAACAGCCATTTCGGAATACTTAGGTTTTTTTTCTTTAGGCTTCTGTTTGTATATGAGGCCAAATTGTTGGGCCTGAACCACCTTTGGGCCGGTTCTGTATGTTGTTAGGCCCAATATCCTTGGATCTGATTGAGGCCCAGAGAATGGTTGGTTCTACATGAGTCATGAAAATGGCCACTGTCTTTTTTTAAGCTATAATTGACATGTCGAAAATCTGCAGCAGCTGACTGGATTAGATGATGGTGACATGCTAATCCATCCAATATTTTATTTTTAATTCATATTAAATTAATAACTCAGGCCCAAAAGTCATCTAGAAGCTCGAAAAGGGTCATTGTAGCCTACAATTCTAAACTACTTTACTAATCTGAATTTACAATATAATAACTTATTAAAATATGATTACATTCATTCATTTAGTGCGCATTCCTCTAACAACAACATCTCTCACCTTAAACCCACTTGTATTTTTATTATTTTCAATAAACCAATCAATGAACCCGCCATCGAGTTAATTACATTTCGATCACAATGGAATGCGACCTTTACATCCCATATTTGGATCAAATGCGTAATTCAATTGACCGGTTCAATTTTAAAGGGACACGTGGCAGATCTGCATCGTAGGCGGCCATAAGCGCAGATATTATTGAAAGCTGCGGGCCCACAAGCTTTGAGTTTTCTGCTTTTCTCGAGTTTCGTAAAATTTGAATTCCGTTTTAATGTCCGAGGGGGAGACGAAGACGAATGAATCTGAGCAAGTGTGAACGGAGGGAAGAGGAGGAGCGGTGGAGAGAGAGAGAGAGAGAGAGCCTAGAGGGGTCGTAGCTTAGGGCACACACTTGCCTTTTGTTGACTCATCGTCGTTTGAGGTCGGAAAAGTCTTGGATTCCCATATTCTCTCGATCGACCCATACCTGTCTCTTTCGTTTAATGGAGCGGGTTTGAAAGGGGAGCGCTTAGTGTTTTTTGATGTAAAGGAGACTTTGGGTTTTGTGGTTTCTGCTGGTGAAGTGTTTTTAAGGTGATTACTGAGGTTCGTGTTTGTGCTCGATTCAGGTTTGAGTTCGATTTTGATGCAGCTGTTTCTGTGTTGGGTGGGAATAGGAGACCTGTTGTTGGGGTTGTTTCCAGTGGTGAAGTATGAGTGGATTTGCTTACGTTTCGTGGAAGGTATTTGAGGGTTAGGTTAGGCTTGATTGGAATCTCGGCTCCTGTGTTAGGTTGAAAGTTTGGAACTTTTTGGCTTATGAGTCTGGTTTGAAAAATATTTGAGTTTATGGTGGTTTTGAGTTTACTTTCTGAACTGTGTTTGTGGATTTATGAGTATTCCAGGACGTTTTATTCTGTTCAATTGCCCTCACAAATCACAATGAACAGATTTGATCCTTTTACCCGAGTGTTGCTTCATGTTTCTTGCTGCTCTATAAATGAAATTCCTTTAGCTACTGAATGAAATTTTCCTTATTTTAGGTGTGAAGTTATTCTGAGAAGGAACTTGATCCTATTTTCTTCAGGTTGTTAATGGAGGAATTTCAGAAGACAGAAGCACTTTGCATTATGTCGTCACAGTTGCTTGAATTGGCGGCCTGTGATGATCTGGTGGGATTCACAAGGGCTGTGGAGAAGGAGGGTTGTGATATTGATGGGGTGGATCTCTGGTATGGCATGAGAATAGGGACCAAGAAGATGGGGCTGGAGGAGAGGACGCCTTTGATGATTGCTGCCATGTTTGGAAGTGTAGATGTGTTGAGTTATATACTTGAGAAAGGTTGTGTTGACGTGAATAGGCTCTGCGGTTCGGATGGAGCCACTGCCCTCCATTGTGCAATTGCTGGAGGAGCATCTTCTGCATCGCGGGTAATCAGACTCTTGATTGATGCTTCAGCTGATTGTAATTTGGTTGGGCATTACGCCAGAAATCTGGATGCATTGATAGCTCGTGTAGAACCAGTAGTGAATTTTTCAAAAGGCTTTAACGGGGCCGAACTAGCATCTGATCCATTTGATCAAGAATTAACAGGTGTGGAAGTTGAAGAACAGCAACAGTTGGATAATTCAGTAACTGAGCTGTGTAAAGATACATTGGGGAAGAGAGACTATCCCATTGATCTTTCCCTCCCTGATATTAAGAATGGGATTTATGGGACTGATGAATTCAGGATGTACACATTTAAGATCAAGCCGTGCTCTAGGGCGTATTCTCATGACTGGACGGAGTGCCCCTTTGTCCACCCTGGAGAGAATGCCAGACGCCGGGATCCAAGAAAACATCACTATAGCTGTGTTCCTTGCCCAGAGTTTAGAAAAGCTGCTTGCCGTCAGGGGGACGCCTGTGAGTACGCCCATGGCATTTTTGAGTGCTGGCTTCACCCAGCCCAATATCGCACAAGGCTGTGCAAGGATGAGACTGGTTGTAACAGAAGAGTCTGTTTCTTTGCCCACAAGCCTGAAGAGCTTCGCCCTCTGTATGCATCTACTGGCTCTGCGATCCCATCTCCTAGATCGTATTCAGCTGCTGGTCATTTGGATAGTAGCTCTTTAACCCCGCTGGTGTTGGGATCTCCATCAGTCCTGATCCCATCTACTTCAACCCCTCCCATGACTCCTACTGGATTATCTTCTCCAAGGAGTGGATCCTTGTGGCAAAACCAGTCTAACTCGTTTGCTTCCAATCCGTTGATTTCCAACAGCCGATTGAAGTCTACCCTAAGCGCTAGAGATATGGAGTTCAATAGTGCAGATCAACTTGGTGCAGAATCCCAACATCGCCATCAACAACATGTAATGGATGAGATGTATGGCCTTTCTTCTCCGTCCGGCTGGAATCATACTTTTGAGAGTAATTCACCTTTTGCTTCCTCACCTGCTGCCAGAGTTGGCGAATTTAACAGGCTGATGGGGAGGAATTCTAGTAATCTTGAAGATATGTTTGCAACAGTGGATCATTCGGGGATGTCTCAGTTACAGAACTTATCACTGGATGTGAACCAATCCCAAGTGCAATACGGAATTCAGATGCACCAAAACATGAACCATCCGCTGCTTCGTGCCAGCTATTCGCCAAACCTTTCGTCATCTCCAGTAAGGTCCCCGTCATTTGGAATTGATCATTCACGATCATCCCCAGCAGCTGCTATCCTAACTTCAAGATCAACCTCATTTGTAAAGCGCAGTCAGAGCTACGTAGAAAGAAGTCCCGCCAATCAAAATTCTGGATTCTCATCAGCCACATTTTCATCACTCCATGGATGGGGTTCCCCGACGGGGAAACTAGATTGGGGAGTCCAAGGAGAAGAGTTGAATAAGCTCAGGAAATGTGCTTCTTTTGGCATCCGCAGCAATGGAAATGCTGGAGGGTCAGCGCTTGGCGAGCCAGAAATATCAATGGCGTCTCCCCACATGAAAGACAACCGTAGCCTGGATGAGGAGAGCTACGCACAGTATCATCTCCACAGTAATGGCTCCGGAACCATCCCCACTTGGGTGGAGCAAATGTACCTCGATAAAGAGCAGACGGTAGTTCACTGATCTTCAATCAGATATTTTTTTCTAACAGGCACTCACGGCATGTTAATGGAATGCCACCACACAGAGAGCTTCCAAGGAAGTAGTGGGCGTCATGAGAAAGGATCAAAGCATTCACGGTATTTTTTTAAGCCATCTGTTCTTTAGTTTATAGGGTTCTTGATTCTGGAGAACTACTGCTCCATCTTTGGGTATCTAAACTGTTCATTTCACATCTGACCTGATGGGATTGTATGCCAATCTATCTATCTATCAAGTACTGCTCAATATATTGAATTCATTTCCTCGTTTTCAGATCAACAAGCTCATCTTCCTTCCTACTAATTCAAGTATCTTAACAATGGAAAATGTTTATAAGCAAGAAAATACCATGGACTTATGGAAGTTACTGGCTGTAGTTTCCGAGCTCAGACACACAGCAACGGTCATAATTGATCTTGTCCCTCCATAACTTTGCCGCTTTCCACACGATGACGCTTTGACGATCTCTTCTAATATCATAACAACCAAATCAATCATGCCATGAAACCCTGTGCGAGTAAAGTTGGCTTGAAGTCTACTAACAACAACTAAGCAAATTCTGCTTTTTCTTCCACCTGAACAATAAATCAACTGATGCTTCGTTTATCCGATAAATCTAGCACATAATGTCGCTTTCATGAATCATTTTCATCGTAGGAAAGTCGCCTCTTAGTTCCAGTATTAGAGGTAGCAGATAAAGAATTCTCATCAACAGGGGAGAGCATCTGTGAGATAAGCTTGGCAGTATATCCAACTCGGGTGTCTTGCGTTTTTTCTTCTCCATCTCTTGCAAGAAACTGTAGAGCGAGAGTATCTCTTCCTGCGTTGCACAGCATGACAAAACGATCAGACGCTGAATCCAATTAATAGTCACTTGTAAATGAAAATTGTATAACATATAAATTGTCGGTCAGATAGAACAAACATTTTTGAGTGATTTTTGTGATCGGATCAACCCCAACTTGACTTCCAAAGCCTTTTCATTGAACTGAATATCAAGCGCTGCTAAGATTGCAGCAGCTGCTAAAGAAGACGGTCTGCCGCTCATCAAATTCACCTCTACACAAAAAGAATGCAGCCCGTTACCACGAATCTATTGAGCAATCCATGTAACTTAGTTTTGGTAACGAAAAACGAACTTGACAAATCCTGTAGCTCTAACCATCAGCTGATCTTTCGGTCTAAATTCCGAACCTTCACAGAATTTATCGATGAAGTAACTAAAATACGCAAACGGTGTGATACATGCCATTTTCCACTCCAACATACTCAAAACCAATAGCTCCATTCTTTGAATCACACTATTATCAAACATGTAACCCCCTAACGGATAATCTGATAATACCGGCACTTTTAACTCCTCCATTTTCGCTGCCACTGATATGCAAGCCACTGATAGCAAGCTTACCGCCCAATGCTTCCCATTCTACCACAAAAAAGCAAGATAAGCAAGCATGGTGAATGTAATGATTATAATTCAATATAACTCATTTAAGAATCAAAAACAGAAGATAACAATCTCTTTACGGTTTCAACTTTGAAAGAATTCAACTATAATTTTCATCACATACAAATGAGTGATCTTATCTGAACAACGATCAAATAGCTATTTCAATTTGTCTTCCAATTTGATTCACTGTTTCTTGCGTCTAGAATATGTTTTTGGAATGACTATCTTGTTGTCGGTATTGGTAGCCACCTCTCTTATACTACTGTTTGCAACTTCTCCATCGCTAGTTGTGCAAACTATCGCTTGATTATCTCTGGATTCCGCATCAGCAGAAGCATGTTGGTAGCCTTCCTTCTGCAAGTAAAATATCAACCGAGTGCCGTCATGAAACAAGGCAAAGAATAAACACCACCTGATGCTAGTAACCAACAAAATACCATAGACTATAACTTGCAGCTTCAATGGAAATAATCTAGAGACAGAAAGCTAGAGTTACATGTCATCGCTTTGTGTGAAATACTTTTGTAATGGAAATTACATCTCATGGCTTACCGATTCAGTATTGAGGTTTTCATAATAAAAAAGAATATTTTTTTTATCTTACGAGATACACTAGAAATTGAAATGACAGTTACCCTCTTATCGTGGGCTGACATGACTTCATGAAGCTTGCGCATCAGCATTTCCTCTTCAATCTACAGATCATACGAAACAGAAAGTCAAACCTCGCTTTCTTGGTACTCATAGACTCAGCATCCATCAAATTCTCCTAAATGAGCTCCTACTTTTTGACACTACTTTGGTCTTTGGACCAGATTAGGGTTTAAACAAGATTTTCATATCAAGCATTCAGCATAATCAAAACTCATAACGAATTGAAAATGAAACTATATACAGCTAACCTACCTGATACTTATGCAACGCGTCCAGCAGTGATTGCCGAGCATCTACCAGCAGCTCATGCTGCTTTTCCAAGTGCCTGCAGAAAATCAAAGACACAATCTTTATCCAGAAACCGAAGTTAAAAATAACAATAACAAAAAAGGAAAATAGCAAAAAAACTACTTTAACATCTCTCTAGCGTGCTTCGGCTCTATTGCAGACCTCCCGCAGCAAAATTAGGGCACCAAAACCTCAACCGCCGGAAATGAAATCCGAAAATTAAAAATTGAGCGAACACCAATTCACACTGAGTACCCAACAGCGCGGCGACGATGGGATTCGAATCTATGGAGTTGAAGCTCCACGAAAAGTGAAAATGAATACACAGCTTATCTATACAAACTCATCATAAACATGAATCTGGGTACCAGTGGACCAAGCAGCCCTAGAAATCGATAAAGTGGCGCATTTCCACAAACATGTTTAAGGCAGTGGATCTGGGAAAATACTGAGGACAGATACCAAAAACAAACATCAGAAATACTGCACGGTTAAAAACACATCACTGTAATACAAATCTAGTAACAAGCTTGTGTTCCTTGATCAAGCCCTCGAGCACTAAAACCCTAGTCCTAATGAAACAGCGGATCATGGTACTGAGATTCATCAAACTGCGGTAGACTTGAAACAATCCAGTCCAGTAAAATCAGAAGCTAAAAGGGTATCCAGGAATCAAAACCAAACTTCTGGATGAAATGAAATGAAGCATACCAGAAACTGAGCTGAGTCGAGGCAGATGGAGGAGGGACTGAAAGGAAAGGAAGATAGGGTTAGGGTTTGGAGGAAGCTGATGATGATAATGATGAAATGGATTGAAGACACAGCACAAGGGGACATGAACGTATGAAGATAAAGGAGTGTCTGAGCCCTCACCCGCACCCACCAGTAGGGCCGGCCCTGGGGCTGAGCGACCGGGGCCCATTCCAGGCCCATTCCCAGGAGGGGCCCACTAGTTTAGGTTTTTATGTGCAAAAGAATTTTTTTTTTTTTTTTTCGTTAAGCATGACAACTAATCAGTGAGGGTCATCCCACGACCGCCCATTAGCTTAAGCTTTTAGGGCATTTTTTTTTCTTTTCATCAGTATCAATTTACTTAAAAATTTTTATTAAATATGGCCCAAAAATTGTTTTCTCGAGGGCGAGCAATTGAATAGGACCGGGGCTGCCCACCACCAATGAGCAAGAGCACTTTACACAAAGCTGCTAACTTTCTACCTCTCAAAATGAGATGAAGAGAATCAAACAAGAGCTGGCACAAAAACAAAACACACAATGTTAAGCACAAGAGGAAAATCCACCCTGGAGAGAATGCCAGACGCCGGGATCCAAGAAAACATCACTATAGCTGTGTTCCTTGCCCAGAGTTTAGAAAAGCTGCTTGCCGTCAGGGGGACGCCTGTGAGTACGCCCATGGCATTTTTGAGTGCTGGCTTCACCCAGCCCAATATCGCACAAGGCTGTGCAAGGATGAGACTGGTTGTAACAGAAGAGTCTGTTTCTTTGCCCACAAGCCTGAAGAGCTTCGCCCTCTGTATGCATCTACTGGCTCTGCGATCCCATCTCCTAGATCGTATTCAGCTGCTGGTCATTTGGATAGTAGCTCTTTAACCCCGCTGGTGTTGGGATCTCCATCAGTCCTGATCCCATCTACTTCAACTCCTCCCATGACTCCTACTGGATTATCTTCTCCAAGGAGTGGATCCTTGTGGCAAAACCAGTCTAACTCGTTTGCTTCCAATCCGTTGATTTCCAACAGCCGATTGAAGTCTACCCTAAGCGCTAGAGATATGGAGTTCAATAGTGCAGATCAACTTGGTGCAGAATCCCAACATCGTCATCAACAACATGTAATGGATGAGATGTATGGCCTTTCTTCTCCGTCCGGCTGGAATCATACTTTTGAGAGTAATTCACCTTTTGCTTCCTCACCTGCTGCCAGAGTTGGCGAATTTAACAGGCTGATGGGGAGGAATTCTAGTAATCTTGAAGATATGTTTGCAACTGTGGATCATTCGGGGATGTCTCAGTTACAGAACTTATCACTGGATGTCAACCAATCCCAAGTGCAATACGGAATTCAGATGCACCAAAACATGAACCATCCGCTGCTTCGTGCCAGCTATTCAGCAAACCTTTCGTCATCTCCAGTAAGGTCCCCGTCATTTGGAATTGATCATTCACGATCATCCCCAGCAGCTGCTATTCTAACTTCAAGATCAACCGCATTTGTGAAGCGCAGTCAGAGCTACGTAGAAAGAAGTCCCGCCAATCAAAACTCTGTATTCTCATCAGCCACATTTTCATCACTCCATGGATGGGGCTCCCCAACGGGGAAACTAGATTGGGGAGTCCAAGGAGAAGAGTTGAATAAGCTCAAGAAATGTGCTTCTTTTGGCATCCGCAGCAATGGAAATGCTGGAGGCTCAGCGTTTGGCGAGCCAGAAATATCAATGGCGTCTCCCCACATGAAAGACAACCGTAGCCTGGATGAGGAGAGCTACGCACAGTATCATCTCCACAGTAATGGCTCCGGAACCATCCCCACTTGGGTGGAGCAAATGTACCTCGATAAAGAGCAGACGGTAGTTCACTGATCTCCAATCAGATATTTTTTTCTAACAGGCACTCACGGCATGTTAATGAAATGCCACCACACAGAGAGCTTCCAAGGAAGAAGTGGGCGTCATGAGAAGGATCAAAGCATTCACGGTATTTTTTAAGCCATCTGTTCTTTAGTTTATAGGGTTCTTGATCTGGAGAACTACTGCTCCATCTTTGGGTATCTAAACTGTTCATTTCATATCTGACCTGTTGGGATTGTATGCCAATCTATCTATCTATCAAGTACTGCTCAATATATTGAATTCATTTCCTTGTTTTCAGATCAACAAGCTCATCTTCCTTGTTGGGTTTTTGAATGTAATTACAGTTGTTACAGGAGACTATGCTATCAAGTTATCCAACATACTGCAAATTCAAATTCAATGAAGCAGCTCATTCAAGAGTTGGTTTATGATCTGTACTTCGAATTCTGCTGCTAAATCTTTAACATCTTTATCGCCCCAAACTGCTGCTCCTTTGATCTCTGCCACTGTTATATCACAGACTCTGCCCCACATATCTCTGTTCCTTTTTTGACTTTTGCCAACAACAACTGCTGCTACTGTCTTGTTCAATAATGCATGCTTCTTCTGCTGTTTCCTGCTCTCAACTGCCTCTGTCTTTTCTTCATCTTGCTCGGTTGAGATCTTCGTGTTGTCCTGTTCTTGCTCTGGTGAGGATATTCTACTGGAGCTTGAGGAGCTCCTCGTCCATGAATCTTCATCTGCTGGAAAAACACACAATTGAGATTGAAACTTTGCTAGTAACGGGCATTCAGAATTAAACAAGGTTCAAACCTGATGTGGGTGTCTCTGTTCCTTGATCTGTTTGTGACTGATGAAAATCAAATATGGAGACTGGGCTTGATTCCTCCGAATCACTACTCTGAGTCGTCACCTTCTTCTCAACCAATCTGATTTGCTTCTTGCTTCTTGAATTGACTCGGTTACAAGCTTGCCTATGATTGTAGCTTTCAGGTTCCGAAGGCTTCTTTACTGCTTCTACAATTGGCTGCAGGCCCCCATGAAAGCTTCCAGCTCGACATGCCTTGCTCTGTTTATGCTCTTCATCATTACCTGCCGAGCTTGTTTTCTCTCTGTCGAACCTGAGTACAATAAACTCATCATCATCCAGCTCCACAAAGGTCGGCGACTCTCGAAACGACAGCGATGTCTTCGACCTCCGGTGCAGCTTCCCGTGCGACCTTTCGCGATCTGCAGAGTTGAGAGACCGGCTCCTTGTAATCCTCTCTGGTATGGAGTCCAAACCCATCAGCCTCGCCACCAAACCAGGAACAGCGTTGTCAACCGCTGGCTTCTCCATCATCTTATCCTGCGCTGCAGAACAGCTTTCCAAGATGTGGTCTGATGGATGCGTCGGCAGGCTGCTGGAGCATAGCATCCTCCTCAGCACGCTGAGTATGCATCTCGGCCTCTGACTGTAAATGTTTGCATCGAACGAAGCTGAGCTTGGTGCTGGAGACGAAGACGACTTCATGAAAAACGAAAAGAGAGCGAAACAAAGCAGAGCGGAGCGGAGTGGAGGAAACCGAAGCAGAGACGAGTACTGGAAAAAAGCAATGAGATGAAGTTGATGCAAAAAGAAAAAAAGTGGAGGAAGATGATGAATTTGAATTGGGTTTCGTAAAGCAAGCGAGTATGGATGGAATGGTGGGCGCATGGCGCGGTTTGGAATTTGAAATGGAATGAATGAGAGAACAGAGGTAGGTAGGGTCCAAAACATGTTTCCACGCGCGTTTGAATTGTCAATTATCATGTTTCAATCTCCACTTTGATTTCTGCTTGTCGGCAGTGTAATGGCGATTTAGATCACCAGCGCGTATCCTAATCATCATAAGCTGCTTCTTGTTGTTTAATTTTGGTTCGGTGAATCGATGTTGCTGCTACTGCTGTTATTGTTTGTCGCTTTCCGTGTTTATGAACATCGTGTTGTCGTTTGGTTTCTGGGTGGTTCTCACATTAGCTATAAATAAATGTTACTCCACTTTGGTTGCTCTGTTTGGGACTTGTAAAAAAAACGCAGCAAGTTCGTTAACGCCAGAACTTGTGCAATATTGATGAAAAGGAGACTACAATGAAGGTGATGATAAGCAGGGGCAAAAAACAACATTACAACAAGGCCTGAGGGATTCTCGCTGTATAAGTTCTGACAAGGAACGACCAGGCAGATATGACATTGAAGCTTAGGTCGACTTTTTGGAGAGATGTGGATCGGTTTGGTAGAAGACGACCTCTCCGTCGTCCTTGACGTAGTGATCTCGAGCCATGCTGCTTGCCAGAATGTTGAACAAGTGGATTGGTATCGGGCCTGACTTGCTTGGCTCCCTGTAGTACTTTCCCAGCACTGGTTTAGCTGCCCTGGTCTGCGAAAATCAATGGAAGCATTGACATAAGCGGCGAATGTAGGAGGCTGAAAAAATGCGCAACTTTTGCGTACCGCTTCACGCAAGTGATAGTGTGGGATTTGAGGGAAGAGGTGGTGGATGACATGAGTGCCGATGTCGTGATGAATGCTGTTGAACATGCCGTAGTCGCGGTCGATGGTTGTCAATCCTCCCCGCAAGTAACTCCATTCCTGAAACACCCGTGCCACAAAATTGTGAATCAAGTAACTCCATTGATTGAATCTCCAAGTTGTTGATGAAGTACTACCTTGCCGCGGTACCAGGGGAGCTTCTCATCGTGGCCGTGGTGGTGCAAGTAGGTTACGGTGTCCAGCCACATTACGAATATCTGGGGATGAAAAGAAGATTAGCATAGAAAAGGTGAGTGAATGAATGGCTATATGAGGACTGTGGGACAAACCAAGTAAGGGACGCCGTAGAGCTTGAACAAGTTCCACGCTCCAATTATGGTTGCAGAGTAGGCGAGCAAAGAAACCATGATGACCCAGCAAGTCGTGGAGGTGATCACATCTAATCTCTCATTGGGAGCAAACAAGTCGCTGTAAGGATTGAAGTGAGATCCATGCTTACCGGGGCTTCTCCTCCACTGTCATCAGCATAACCAGTAAGCGCACATAATTCCGTGCCATCGCCATCGGGCAATAGAGATAGAAGAGTAAGTAAGATATGTTACTGACCAAGTACACCGGGTATGCGAAGATGGGGAAGGGAATTGTGTAGCGCAGCATGCGAGTCATGGAATCCAAGCTCTTGTATAATGACTCGGGCATCTACAACAAGTTCAAACAACCTCAATTCCCAATCATGCAATGGTTACAACATGTTTCAGAACTAACAGAGAATCAAAAGAAGACTGAATGTTAATTAAAGAATTACGGGAACCCAGGATTCATCATTCTCTACATGCCCATGGTTCTGGTGATGAGTTCTATGGCTGATCCTCCTGCATTTTCATCCACACCAGAAACTGTGAATTTTTCTCACCATTGAATATCCAACTCAATCTCATACAACAGCAGGAATCAGCCTCAGCCAGACACATTTTGCGTGATACCAAAAACGTAAATTTGAAACGCATCAAATTGTAGAAAACATTCACGCATCGCTATAATGTTTCCCAAACCAGGACTCAACAGAACAGCTACAAAGTCTCCCGAACCATGCAAAGGTACCCAGAAAAAGCTCATCTAATTGAAACAGTAAAGGTGTTCATAAATATGGAAAGACGTCAAATCAAACAGCAAATATGTCCAGGAATCGGATCTGATACTGATAGAGAACGAAGAAGAAGCATACCATCCATGGTATGGGACTAGGATGAATGAATGCAGGGCATGTCCCACAACACTGTTCAATGTTGAACTATCAGAAAAGCTCCCATGTCCACTGCAACCATCAACAACACAACATGAAACTCAAAGCCCCATTAATCCAAACGCCTCAAATTCAAAAACCCACATCAGATTTGAAGAAAAAGAAAATAAAAACGCAATCTTGATTTGATACCAGTCATGTCCCAAGACGAACATAGCCCAGAACATGGTCCCCTGAGCAACCCAGTAAATTGGCCACAAAACCCAGTTGTCAAAATAAGCAGCGAGAGCAGCGAAGAGAGCCACAACAAGAGCATCCTTAGCGACAAAGCTTAGGGATTTCCACGAGTCCTTCACCCAGCAATGCTTAGGAATGGCAGCCCTGATGTCGTTAATCCGGAAGGGCGGTGGCGCTCCGGGGTTAAAATGGTTGCCGGCGTCCTCTGTCTTCACATCGTTGTTGAGCTTCTTCTCAGCCTCGTTCATCCCCAGATTCCTCGAACCTGACGAAACAAACAACGAGAAGAGTTAGAGTGAAACGAAGCGACGCCGAGTATACGAAAAGCGATGGAGAATTGCAATGTTGGAGATGGATTCGAGTTCGACGGACCTCTACTCATGATTTGGGAATGCGGGTCGAGGAGGGAGGGGAGGGGAGGAGAGGAGAGAGACGAAGCGATGTGTGGAGAAGAGCGATGCGAAGCGATGCATCGAAAGTCATTTTTATACGGTAAGATACTTTTTTTGCCGGTCGGACCTATTTATTTAAATTATCATTTTTATTTAAATGAGGAAAGTGAAGACTGCTGGGATTCCTGACAATATGAGTGGGAAGCGGAGGATTATGAGGAGGAAAAGTTTTAATCTCTCGGGTACTCCGTCCCATACAAAATATCAAAAAAAATTTTGAATTAAATTAAATTTAACTCAACAATTGATGAAGGGTCGAATCATTTGGTTTCCTGTAAAAGGTAGGTGAGGATGATTAATCAGATAATAAAGAATGGAGGAAATGGAATTAGTGAATATGTGGCCTTCAAAAAAAGTGATTGAGGCTGCGGAATGCAACTTGAACACTAAATATTTCTGACTTCACAGCGTGCATGTTTCCCGAGCCTTTACAGCAATGTATTTTGTTTCCTTGCTTCTTCAGATCTGCTTGCTTGGCTCTTATTATTGCCTTGTAATTAATGAATTGATTCTTTACGAGTTACAAATGTTCTTCATCGCTGCAGCTGCATGTTGCTTTTGTCTTATTATGAAACACTCTCCACTTGGTTATTTACTTGCACTAGTTGCCACTCATATTTGTGGCATCAACATTGGTTGGTTGGTTGGCATCAGAAGATGATGGAGACAGACACTTTATATTATATCTAATCAAATAAATTTGTTCTCACTACTCATTCATTATTTATATATTTTTAGGATCTGATATCATTACCCCCGGCAGTACTCTATTTACAGAGCTTCGAGAATCAATTCTTGTATTGTTTCCTGAATCAGCAATGCATACCAAACCTCGTGTTTACCACTCCAGTAAGATATAAATTAGTGGCGTGCTGGGTTAACGGACATCTATATGGAGCCTACATCCACTCCTTTTTGCTTCAGGAAGCTCTTGGCCTCGATGATAATATTATGACTTAAACACACATTGCCAAATCTCTAACAATTTCTTAAAACACATTACCAAATCTCTAACAATCTCTTAAAACACATTGCCAAATCTCTAACAATCTCAAAGATGAACTATGTGTCTGTACATCATAGGAGTTAACCAGCTTTGTTTCAAGATACTTATTTCAACACAAACATATTAACAAGTATCATTAGGCAGTGAAGACTAACAGGTCATCAACACGACCAAACAGTTTCAGTTGCAGCAACGTGCTATGCAGATGCGGAAAAGACACTACCCAAGTCACTCGGGAAAATAAAAAATGACAACAATAATAATAGTGGTTGAGATCTACCACTCCCAGTATCATAGCAGTAGCAGATACGTCATAATCTCTTTAATCAAGAATTAAGCTATCAAGATACTACCCTAAAACCCTTAATGACGAATGAAATGATAAGCTATCAAGGTTAAACCATCCATACTTATTTACACACTACATTCGGCACAATCAGTGTAGTAAAAGGAATATACCTGCTGCAAAAGCAAACTCTCTCCAGCCATCACCAAACCATAACAACCAAGCAACACAACTAGGTATACTGGCAGCTGCAAAAACACAAATCAGAATGATTTTGCTAAATAAAAAAAGAACCCAAGTTCAATGATCCAAACAAAAGTAGCAGGCAAAGATGAAGAAGCAACGTCTTATCTCGTGAAATCACAGACGTTTGGAGCAAGCCAATCAATAAAGCGCAGATGACCACCGACAACGTTTTGATCTTTACAATATGCTTCATCGGATCAAATTTCAGAATCTACACCTGTTTCAAACAATCATGCATAACATTAAGAATCGGAGGTAGACTGATGACCGGATTGAAAGAGGAAAAACAATTCGTACCCTAGATCGGCTCATATCGCAAGGATGGAAAAATTGAGGGACGATCGGAGGATGATGTCGAGTAATTACAGCTTCGGATTTCAATTTGAGAAATCAATAATTCAATGCGACGAAACGAAAAGGCAGTGATGATGACTTTGTTGCTAATATGTGAGATGAATTCGCGAGATTTGTTTCCATTCTGCATAGCCTAAACCCTAAGCATCAATGACATATTTTTAAGGTCAACTAAAGCCTAAAGAGTAGTAGCTAACAGTTAAGATTGATGTCAAATTTCAGATGCCTGGCTGATCCTCAAGATCTCAACCTGTTTTCCATGTCAGGTGGAAACCGACCTGGAAAAACAGCAACATCAAAGTTGAACAGAGCCACAAGTAAAACCTGATTTTAAACAGCACAAGAGTATAATAGAGAATTTTACTGCTCGTCAATTGCCATTTCTGTTTACCAAAATCAAAAACCCACATCAGATCTGAAAACGGCATGCTCCACTAGATGGAAATCATCTTTTTTTGAACCCGTATTTTTTCCGCTCGTAGAAGAGATCTGTTTTGGCACTTCCTAAATTGACAATCTTTGGACACCCATCTCTGTCTTTTTCCTGCTGTGTACACTCTTTGCAGTAGTATGCATCGGAAATTCCAACTCCTCCACAAATGACACACCGACCTTGGAAGGAACCGTAGTTACATTCATCACAGACACGTACAAGAGTGCATGGACGCACATAGGAGTCACATATGACACATTTTCCATCACACTTCTCGCAGAGACGTCCTATGGCAATTCCTGGCTGCTTGCGGCACATAATCAAATCAGGATGATGCTTTGCCATGATTTTTTATTGTAAAAATACAAGTCCCGATTAGAAGTCTTGTCACCTGCATGGATTCATTCAAATTATGAGCAAACCACTGAGTAAAGTAACACGTTCAAGTTATAATAGTTATGAACAAACACATTATACGAGATTTTGATGCAGCATAAGCTCAGGAACCATTTCATTTGAAGAACCGATTATCTGTTTTAGCTGCCCAGAAGTGAACACAAGGAAACTGGGGAAAAAGTAGAATTTCCTACCCATTCAATATAGCATGAATAAACTGATGCGAGAAAAACAAACTATGTAGACTTAAAACAATAAAAGTCAACACTAACGATGGGCAGCTTTAACAGATTGTTCACAGAAACATGCCAGCTGTTTTTCTGAAAGAACTGATGAATAAAATGGTACAGCTCTGTCATACACCCAAATATCACGGCACAAAGCTTGCAACACAACCACGAAATCATGAATGTGCACAAAACATACTGAGTACCATCTGGCCTCTACTACGCGTTATTTGATTGACAACAACACATATGGGCTGATAATCCCTCTATGCAACTTGATTAAACCATATCATAAAAATTTCAGGTTTAGCTCACATAACAACAGGAAAACATTCTACACGTGATCCAATCAAGTGCTTCATTGGAGTGATAACAAAATCACCACTATAATCGGTAAACTCTGAAAGGAGTTTGGGCTGCTTGACAGCTTAATAATGCCATGTCAATAAACTTATCCAATACACCTTACTCAAATGATAACTAAAACATAGGTTTCAGAGTAACCAGCATCTCCAATTGCATCCTGAACAAGCTCTTAAAAAATAGAACATCAACCCAATAAAAAAGTTGGAAGACTCCGCCAATCGTCAAGGTGCTTCTGATATGAACTATCTGAAGTGCTCTATCACAAAGTTCACGTTAATAGGCGAAGCATGGGTAATATACTTTCGCCTCCCAAATTCTCAAAACTCATCAAGGTGTTATATCACAAAGCTGAAGGTGAATAAATCATACATTCAAAGAGGCATTCACTCAAACACTCGGGCAGCATACAAAGTCAAATAAACAACACAAACCCGAAATAGGTAATATCCAAGCATCAGTTCTACTAACGGAAAATCCTTCGATTTAAAAAATAAAACTCGAATCGATGAACAAACAGCATCCACGCCCAAACCCTAACACACTCAACGACACCAATCGACAAAAAATTGAACAAAGAGAAACCTAATGCAATCAATAAGGAAAACGAGCAACACAGCGTACCGGGCTGCGTCGCGATTCAAGATAATCGAACCCAGTTTGCAGAGGATTGAAGAAAGCGGAGGAGCAGGCGTCGAGTTTCTTCTAGCTGCTTACTCGAATTATTCATAAATCTGAAGGGCGTTTGGGGAATTACTTTTACTTCAGGGACCCAATTGGTATTATACATAAATAATGGGGTGTTTTATTTAAGTAGGTAAGTTAATTGACCGAAATTCCACGTGTCTCACAACGATTAGCTGAAAAGGCCTTTAGGAAGGAAAACTCCGGTCATGGAAAACGGAAAAAAATTTAGAATTGCGTCGTTTGGCGTATTTATTTTCACAAACACGTTTCCTCCAAACTTCATTTCCGAAATGTCCCGTTTCTTAATCTTCCCGATAACAATACTGCCGGTCTGTCAGATTTCCAGGAGACCGGGAACAATGTTCCCGGTCTCTTCCAAAATCAGCCGAGGTGGCTGATTTGTGCCACCTCGGCTGCCATGTGTCTGCCACGAAATACCCGGTAACATTGTTACCGGTTTGTTTACGAAACCGGTAACAATGTTACCGGTTTCATCTGGGTGAAAACCAGATCTGCAAGTTTCTCTCTTTCCCGTTTCCTCATCTCTCCGAGTCGATTTCGAGCGAGCCTTCCGACGAGTTCCGTCCAATCCAGCTCCGCGTCCGTGCGCCGGCCGATTCCTCTCCTCTTCCAACGCCGAATCTCCTCTCCCAACGCCGAATCTTCTCAATTCAACTCCGCAAGTAAGTAGCTTAGGTTAGGTGTTTTGGATATGTTTAAGGGTGATTTTGGTGTTGTTGTTTGAGTATGATCGGTGTGTTTGTGTTGAGTGCCGTGTAGTATGAATTGAGTATGAATTGAGAAGGTTGATTGTGATGATGAAGGTTGATGCCGTGTAGATTTGAATGTTGGAACATTTGAACATTTGATTGTGATGATGAACATTTGAATGTTGAATTTTTTGGATGAATTTGTTGTGGAATGTTGGAAATGTTTGTTTTTTTTTTCAATGCCGTGTAGTATGAATATGATGTTGTGGAATGGTGTTGTGGAATGGAGTTCGTATGATGTTTATTGGTGAATTGAATATGAAGTTTATGGGTGATGATGAGGATGAATTTGTTGATGAACTTGAATTTGTGTAGTATGAATATGATGTTGTGGAATGGAGTTAGTATGATGTTTATTGGTGAATTGAATATGAAGTTTATGGGTGATGATGAGGATGAATTTGTTGATGAACTTGAATTTGTGATGAGGATGAAGATTTTTATTGGTGATGATGATGTTGAATTGTTGAGCGATTTTTGTGTTAATGTAGATGGACATAGACCAAATTGTGGAGCCGGATCCGATTGATCAATCCATTTTGACCCAACAACAGAGACACCGTTCAGGGGAAGTATGGGGTGATCCTGTAAGTGTACTCTAGTTTAATTAATCATAATGTAAGCCTTTATTTGAAATGTAAGTTTTGGGTTGACATTGATTTTGCATACAACAGGTGGGGAAAAACTTGAAGTTGGTCCATCGTCGGATGTGGGACATGGACCCCCGGATTGTCCTTTATATTGCTAGAGTTGGGTTCTATCCATGGACTCAGCTGCAGAATATTGAGGTGGACCATTCATTAATGACCGCTCTTGTTGAGCGATGGAGACCGGAGACACATACATTCCACATGAGGATTGGGGAGTGTACGGTCACCCTACAGGATGTGGGTCTATTGACAGGATTACCAGTTGAAGGTGAGGTGGTCACCGGTACCGAGGAACATGACTGGAGAAGTCTGTCCATTCGACTGCTCGGTGCTCATCCTGAATGCTCACGTTCTCCCACGATGGCGAAGAGAAGGTGGTTTACCGACAACATGAGGGTCATACCTGAGGACGCGTCGGAAGACGACTTGAAGAGGTATGCTAGGGTCCTCTCTGATGATTGATCTTTCGGGAGATCGGGTATCCCTCCACTACCTCCCACTGCTGGATGACTTGGATCAAACAAGATCATACAGTTGGGCGAGTGGCGTGCTTGGATACCTCTACAGGCAGTTATGCAGCGCCGCGCGAGAGGGACATAAGCAAATGGGCGGTTGCATCATACTGTTGCAGCTGTGGAGTTGGGAGAGGATATCAAAAACAGAAGATAACAATCTCTTTACGGTGTCAACTTTGAAAGAATTCAACTATAATTTTCATCACATACAAATGAGTGATCTTATCTGAACAACGACCAAATAGCTATTTCAATTTGTCTTCCAATTTGATTCACTGTTTCTTGCGTCTAGAATATGTTTTAGGAATGACTACCTTGTTGCCTGTGTTAGCAGCCACCTCTCTTATACTACTGTCTGCAACTCTCAATTGCTAGTCATACATACTATCGCTTGATTATCTGGATTCCGCATCAGCAGAAGCATGTTGGTAGCCTTCCTTCTGCACGTAAAATATATGTATCGAGTCCCGTCAACGCACTAAGGCTAAGAATAAACACCACCTGATGCTAGTAACCAACAAAATACCATAGACTATAACTTGCAGATCAATGGAAATAATCTAGAGACAGAAAACTGGAGTTACATGTCATCGCTTTGTGTGAAGTACTTTTGTAATGGAAATTACATATCATGGCTTACCGATTCAGTATTGAGGTTTTCATAATAAAAAAGAACATTTTTTTCATCTTACGAGATACACTAGAAATTGAAATGAAAGTTACCCTCTTATCGTGGGCTGACATGACTTCATGAAGCTTGCGCATCAACATTTCCTCTTCAATCTACAGATCATACGAAACAGAAAGTCAAACCTTGCTTTCTTGGTACTCATAGACTCAGCATCCATCAAATTCTCCTAAATGAGCTCCTACCTTTTGACACTACTTTGGTCTTTGGACCAGATTAGGGTTTAAACAAAATTTTCAGATCAAGGATTCAGCATAATCAAAACCTAGAACGACTTGAAAATGAAACTATACACAACTAACCCACCTGATACATATGCAACTCGTCCAGCATTGACTGCCGAGCATCTACCAGAAGCTCATGCTGCTGCTCCAAGTGCCTGCAGAAAACCAAAGACACAATCTTTACCTAGAAACCGAAGTGAAAAATAGTAATAACAAAAACCCAAGAGAGCAAAATATCAAAAACCTACTTTAACATCTCTCTAGCGTTCTTCAGGTCCATTGTAGGTAAGAACCTCCCGCGATAGGAGTCACATATGACACATTTTCCATCACATTTCTCGCAGAGACGTCCTATGGCAATTCCTGGCTGCTTGCGGCACATAATCAAATCAGGATGATGCTTTGCCATGATTTTTTATTGTAAAAATACAAGTCCCGATTAGAAGTCTTGTCACCTGCATGGATTCATTCAAATTATGAGCAAACCACTGAGTAAAGTAACACGTTCAAGTTATAATAGTTATGAACAAACACATTATACGAGATTTTGATGCAACATAAGCTCAGGAACCATTTCATTTGAAGAACCGATTATCTGTTTTAGCTGCCCAGAAGTGAACACAAGGAAACTGGGGAAAAAGTAGAATTTCCTACCCATTCAATATAGCATGAATAAACTGATTCGAGAAAAACAAACTATGTAGACTTAAAACAATAAAAGTCAACACTAACCATGGGCAGCTTTAACAGATTGTTCACAGAAACATGCCAGCTTTTTTTCCGAATGAACTGATGAATAAAATGGTACAGCTCTGTCATACACCCAAATAACACGGCACAAAGCTTGCAACACAACCACGAAATCATGAATGTGCACAAAACATACTGAGTACCATCTGGCCTCTACTACGCGTTATTTGATTGACAATAACACATATGGGCTGATAATCCCTCTATGCAACTTGATTAAACCATATCATAAAAATTTCAGGTTTATCTCACATAACAACAGGAAAACATTCTACACGTGATCCAATCGAGTGCTTCATTGGAGTGATAACAAAATCACCACTATAATCCGTAAACTCTGAAAGGAGTTAGGGCTGCTTGACAGCTTAATAAAGCCATGTCAATAAACTTATCCAATACACCTTACTCAAATGATAACTAAAACAAAGGTTTCAGAGTAACCAGCATCTCCAATTGCATCCTGAACAAGCTCTTAAAAAATAGAACATCAACCCAATAAAAAAGTTGGAAGACTCCGCCAATCGTCAAGGTGCTTCTGATATGAACTATCTGAAGTGCTCTATCACAAAGTTCGCTTTAATAGGCGAAGCATGGGTAATATACTTTCGCCTCCCAAATTCTCAAAACTCATCAAGGTGTTATATCACAAAGCTGAAGGTGAATAAATCATACATTCAAAGAGGCAAGGCATTCACTCAAACACTCGGGCAGCATACAAAGTCAAAATAAACAACACAAACCCGAATTAGGTAATGTCCGAGCATCAGTTCTACTAACAGAAAATCCTTCGATTTAAAAAATAAAACTCGAATCGATGAACAAACAGCATCCACGCCCAAACCCTAACACACTCAACGACACCAATCGACAAAAAATTGAACAAAGAGAAACCTAATGCAATCAATAAGGAAAACGAGCAACACAGCGTACCGGACTGCGTCGCGATTCAAGATAATCGAACCCAGTTTGCAGAGGATTGAAGAAAGCGGAGGAGCAGGCGTCGAGTTTCTGCTTACTCGAATTATTCATAAATCTGAAGGGCGTTTGGGGAATTACTTTTACTTCAGGGACCCAATTGGTATTACGCATAAATAATGGGCTGTTTATTTAAGTAGGTAAGTTAATTGACCGAAATTCCACGTGGCTCACAACGATTTGCTGAAAAGGCCTTTAGGAAGGAAAACTCCAGTCATGGAAAACATCGAACACCACCGGAATCAATGTCGTATCCGCCGCTGTTTCGGCAGCCGATTGACCCATCTCTGGCATCAGTCCCACTCGAAGAAGCTACCCAAGTAGTATTTCCGATCCCGGTCGTCGATCTTCATCGTCTGCACTCCGAGAATCTGCACGAAGCGTGTAAACACTGGGGCTTGTTCCGGCTCGTGAACCATGGCGTTCCTCTGCATCTGACGACTCAGTTACAAGAGCACGCGAGAAAGCTTTTTGCTTTACCTTTTGAATCGAAACAGGGACTTAGCAAGAATCCGGTGTCGTATTTCTGGGGCACCCCTGCTCTGACTCCATCTGGGTCCGCGCTTAAAGGATCGGACCAGAGCGTCAACTTGGTTGAAGGCTTCAACTTTCCGGTCAATCAACTGTCGGAGATCGATGCTGAAAATCCCACTCTCAATGCGTTCAGGTATATTTATACACAAATTATAAACAGGCATATAGTCATCATCATTTACTGGTTTATGAATGTTGAATTGGTTGATGTTGAAGAGCGTTGTTGGACGAGTACGAATCTCATCTGGCGAAACTGGCTACTGCGTTGTACGAAGCAATGGCTGTTAGGCTCGGGCTGGATCCGAGTCTGTCCAAAACTTATCTGGACGAATCTACGGGCCTAATTCGGGTGTACAGGTATCCACCATGGATTTCCGATCGAGTCCCAGGCATGGAGGTTCACACAGACAGCTCGGTGCTGTCGATTTTGAGTCAAGACGATGAAGTGAGCGGGCTGGAGGTGCTGAAGGATGAGAGATGGGTGAAGGTCAAACCAGTTTTGGGTAGCTTGGTGGTCAACCTCGGAGACATGATGCAGGTGAGTCTCACTCCACGCCTTACCCTAAGTGACTTGCAGTTGACCTACGCTGATTCATAATTCTCTTACAGGCTATGAGCAATGATGTATATAAGAGTGCGACGCATAGGGTGAAGTTGAATAATAACTCAAATTCAAAGGAAAGGATGTCGATATGCTACTTCGTGTTCCCAGTGAGAGACGGAGTGATTAGGAGTTGGAATTACAAGCCTTTCTGTTACGATGACTTTCGATCGCAAGTTCAGAGCGATATCAAGAACACTGGTCGCAAGATCGGGCTCGAAAGATTCAAGCTGCTATGAATTTAGGGTTTCGAAATGTTAATGGTAGATTATTATGATTAATCTAATTTGACCGAACGTATAATTAAATAATTGTATATATATTGTCATTGAGATATATTCGAATTCGTGATCTAATTTTTTAAAAAATTTTAATCGTGAAATATACTTTATAGATAATTATGGATATCTAAAGATAATTATGGAATCCATGATTATCTCAATTATAATCTTCTCGCGTAGAATATATAAATATAGGTTATGGTTCTCCAGTTTCTTACTCTCAAAAAACTGAACCAAGAGACATACGTTTAGGTTGGAAGTACCGAGTCAGGCTATGTTGTAGGTAACTTTCAGTCAATGAATTCAGGTATGTTTTATTTTGCAGTAATTATGTATGCTAATTATTCTGATATTGATTTGATCCTGTTAAATTTATTTCCGCTGTATATTATGATCCAACAGTTAGTGATATATAGAAAAGCATGTTCGAATGAGGAAATCTTGTAGGTATAAAATAAGAAAACTTAAATCTTGCATGTTTGGCTGTCAACCCATTATATCTCGAAAATTCGATTCTCTCATTAAGAATTCTGGTAGAAATAATTATGAAAGAAAAATAAATAAGAAGCGTTGCAACTTCAAACTTCTCAACTGTCTCAGTCTTTTCTGCGTAGCCCGTTTTTGCTCAACGGATTTTCTTTACGAAGTTGTTGAATAGTGGAATCTGATCTTATCCCCTTTGACTTTTCTGCCACTACACAGAGCTGTAATAAAGTCCTGCCGTGTCTTACATTATGATAACCAGAGTGCAGATCACCTCGCAAAGAATCCAGTATTTTCAAGCATAACGAAGCACATTTAGATGAAGTAACATTTTATCAGAGATTAATTAGTGATGGTGCCATCAATTTGAAGAAGATCCTTAGTACAAAGAATTCAGCAGACATATTTACCAAGACAGTGATTACAAAGAAGTTGAAACTATGTATGACTTCAATTGGCCTTTCAAACATTTGAAGTGAAGGCGCCGACTAGAGAGATATGGAGTTATAGAGCTTGGACAATAGCAGATTGTTGATCAGCCTCCAAGTGAGAGATTGTTGAGTAGTGAAATCTAAACTTGTCTCCTTTGACTCTTCTGGCGTATACATAGAGCTACACCGCTACAGATTGTATGTCCGTAGCGAGCTTACAGGGCCAATGCTACACCAACTATTGACGCGTGATGTCCAGTTCAGCAACCCCTTGATGCCCCGATTATGCGGTATTTGCACTCGTCTGTTTTAGATAATGATAATTTTAAAATTTTAGAAAGCGTAATGTGCTCAGAATTGATTAAGCGGTTAATTAATATTGCGTAATCAATCGAATAAAATAATCATTAGGAAGGTTTTTATTCCTATTTTTCAAAGTCGAGGGCAATCGGAGATTCTTCTATCGGCAATCGCCATCGTCATCGCCATCGCCATCGCCTCTCCTTGCTTTCGGCTCAAGTAAGCACTGAACTGGACCACCGCGCTCTGTTTCGATGGCGCCGTTTGATTCTAAAGGCGTCAGCTTCCAGAAGACCAACAGAAAGAGGAAGAGAATGAAATTGGTAGTGGGCCAGCAAGTCGAGGTGAGCTTCTTAATCTAGTGCCACATTGTGTTTTTCTACAATTTTAGGGTTTCGCTACCCCATTGTTGCCCCACAAAAATACACTTCCTTTTTGGGGTTGATTTGTGTGTTTTTTCATGTGGGTTTTGATGCATGTGTAGGTTAGGAGTGACGAAGATGGATTTCAGGGCTCTTGGCATGCTGGGACGGTAACTGCATGTGGGGTTGGGTTTTGCAAGGTTAGATATCTTCATCTTTTGGACAATGATGGAAAAGATTATTTATTGGATACGATCAAAGTCTCTGGGAATTTAGAGGGTAACCAAGGAGATAACGGGTGTGTGAACAATATCAGGCCCCTACGCCAAGATGTTGGTTTTGGTAAGTTTGGTCTCTACTATGGATTGTGTGTTGATGCTCTTCACAATGACGCTTGGTGGGAAGGGGTGGTGTTTGATCATGAGGATGTGTCCGATAAGAGGAGTGTGTTCTTTCCTGACTTGGGCGATGAAATGCAATTTGAAATTGGCATGTTACGGCAGGCGCTGGACTGGGATGAGTACACTGAAGAATGGACTCTTCGTGGGGATTGGGTTTTTCTTAAGTTGATTGAGGAGTTGGCAAAGGATTGTCCTCTTACAGTGTCGGTCAAGCAGTTATGGTATGATCTGCAGGAAAAGGACTGTTTTAACAATGTTGGTAAGTGGAAGTGTCGCGATGAAGCTTTGTGGAGGGAGGCAATATTGGAGATCAGTAACTTTTATTTTACTATGACCGTCAATGATATATGTGATAGCCTTGGTTGCCTAACTGATTTGGATTTGGATTCGGAACGTGGACCGTTAATGAATACAGTGGAAAAAATGGACATGGATCTCTCGCGTGCTATTGTGACAACTAGGTGTGCTTCAAATAACGGTTACGGGCGTGTTGGATTGCAGTTAGGAGATGGTGTATCTGCTGCCACCTTCAGTGCCAGCAGTGAAGGGAGTGATAATTCTGATTCAGATGACTGCAAAACTAAGGATGAGTTGTTTACGCATTCGGTAATTAGAGCGTGGCTGCCTGCTGAAAATGTGATTGTTTCTAAACCCGAGTTCTGCCCCGATGTAATCACAGATTATCTGCAAATTTCCGGGAACCGTAGGAAAAATCTATCTCAAAGTCTCAGGAAGCATCTTTTATATCTTGGATGGAAAATTGAGTACAGAAATGAGACGTCTATGACTCGGATGCGGTATACGTCGCCTGTTGGGAAGGTTTACATGTCTCTTGTTAAGATTTGCGAAGATATGAGTAAAGATTCTGAAGCTCTATGTTCATCATCTGAAGACAAGGGAGGTCCACCTCCGCCAAAGGACTGGTCCAGAAAGATGCTGCTGGACCGACCTGGGTACAGTCAGAAACCAAATGTGACTTGTTCTACTTCAACTGCTGATCTAGTTTTCGAACCTGAAATCTGTCCCGAGGCTGTAGAAAATTGGTGCAAGTATATAAACAGTAGTGGTTCAGCACAAAGTCAGAGTAGGGAGGTGAAATCCTTAAAGGCAAAGAAACATCTCTCAGCTATGGGATGGAGCTTCTCCTACATCTATAAGGATAAAAGGCGTGAGTTACGCTACTTGTCACCCGAAGGGAAGTATTACTATTCTCTTCGTAAGGCTTGCCAAGCATGCATCAAAGATAATGGCACTGTCAAATGTCAAGCATCTGGAAACTCTAAGCCAAATATGACTGTTATTGAGAATACTGAGAATCATTTATGTAGCGCCAATGTTACATGTGTCATACCCACTTCCATGGCAACGGACAGTTTAATGCTTCAAACTCCACAGCAGTTGAATATGGACTTGCGGCTTCAGTCAAAAGCCTTAGTTGTGCTCAATCAAATTGAGGCAGAAAAAAATCAGAAAACAAAACAGATCAGAAGAGTGGATGGCATTCAGCCTGAATCAGCACGAGGGAAAAAACGGAGGAAGACACAGGTGAAACATACTTCTAAGCCTGCTTCCCGAGCAAGTAAAAGAGCACGTGAAGCAGCTATTCACAATCCTTCCAATAACAACCCACGGACAGTTTTATCCTGGCTGATTGACCACAATGCAGTTCTTCCCAGAGCCAAAGTGCAATACATTAGTAAAAAGAATGGCCAACCATTGAAAGCAGGGTCAGTATCTCGTGAAGGAATCCGGTGTAGTTGTTGTGATAAGATGTATTCTCTTAGTGCATTTGAAGCCCATGCTGGTAGTTCAAATCATCGACCTTCCGCCAATATATTTCTGAAAGATGGAAGATCTCTGATGGAATGCCAACGGCAGATGCTAAGCAAAGCCACTGAACTCAACACAGAAAAGAAGATTGACCAAAAAGGCAAACGGGCATATCCAGAAAATGATATATTATGCTCTATCTGTCATTATGGAGGGGAATTGATGCTATGTGATAGATGTCCAGCCTCATTTCACATGATCTGCCTTGGTTTGAAGGTATCTTGTTTTTAAGTATATTTTACCTATTCTCATGATATCAGTTTCTTATAAAAGCTTCCGACTCCTAACATCAGACTGAAATATTGTGTATAGGAAATTCCTGATGGTGATTGGTTCTGTCCATCATGTTGTTGTGTACTTTGTGGCCGAGGGGAATTCAACTTTAATATTAGCGAGGATGATGTCCTGAGATGTTATCAGTGCGAGCAACAATGTAAGTTATCCATGTTTTGTCATTTGTGACACAACTGGCTTTTTATGAGCTAACTGTATTCCGATTCCCTCATGTTTTCTTATTGAGTGTAGATCACTTGAGCTGTCTCAAAGAAAGAAAAGGATCCAGCGTAGAGATGGATGCCAAAGGGAATCGTTTTTGTAGTGTCAAATGTAAAAAGGTAATGGTTTACTTTGGATTCAGTTTGCTTTTTAAATTTGGAAACAATGTATGTTTGACAGCATCCAGAGATTATTCGACTTTGAAACCAAAATATGTTTATTGTTAGCATTTTCTTATCCTCCTCAGATATGTTCTGGCCTTAACAACCTCTTAGGAAGGCCATTTGCACTTGGTTCAGACAACTTGACTTGGACTTTAGTTGCGGCCAGTGAATGTGGTAGCAGTCGACCTGATTTCGCTGATGTGGATATGTTGACAGAGAATTACAGCAAGCTAAGTGTTGCCCTTAGCATCATCCATGAATGCTTTGAACCCCTCAAAGATCCCCGCACTAAAAGAGATATTGTTGAAGACATTATTTTCAGTAGAAGGTAAAGTATTGATTCTGTTCTTTCACTTATAGCAAGTATTAGCCCTCGTGCCTTACTTACGATTCGCATCTTTCAGCTCTGACTATAGCCGTCTCAATTATCGAGGATTTTACACTGTGATTTTGGAACAAAATGAAGAGTTGATAACTGCTGCTGCAGTGAGGTCAGCTGGCGGCATAAGTTTTTATGCACACTTATTTATTGATTTTTGCAATATAATTTAATTGAGAAATAAACTGTATTGTTTAGGATATTTGGAGATAAGGTGGCTGAAGTACCAATTGTGGGAACAAGGTTCAAATATCGTCGACTCGGCATGTGTCGGTTTCTTATGAATGAGCTTGAAAGGGTGAGCCCAAATCTTTGCCAGTGGATTCTTATTAACTGAATGGTACTGTTGTTTCTGAGACGATCTCATGTACTTGTGAATTTACAGAAGCTTATGGGACTTGGTATTGAGCGGTTGGTTTTGCCTGCCGTCCCAAGTGTGCTGAAAACATGGACAACCTCATTTGGGTTCTCTCCTATGACAGAATCGGAGAGGGTGCAACTTTTGAGTTACACGTTCTTGGATTTCCAGGGTACAACTTTGTGCCAGAAATTTCTTCAACAAATGCCGCCTGCACAAGAAGGTACAGTCATAGTCCCTTTTCTTTTTCCCTTTGCTCTGTGCCCAAATATGATTGATTACATGGATTCCAGTTTTGCGTTCATTCATGGTGCAGGACCCCAGCATGAAACCATGATAGCGGATGAGCTGAGGAAATGCGATGGTGCGGTTATACTGGATGAGAAAAGACAAACCTCTGAAATTCTCCAAATAAGAAATGAGGAGCAGGCAGTTGCACGTGGAATGCCTCTGTCAGAGGAAATTATTAACAAGGACCAACAAGCTGCCACGACTGGTGTCTCATCTTCTACTGGTCAAGGCCGAAACCTCTCACATTCCAGTAAAGACACATCCTGCACTAATCTCAAGCAAAAGAGGGATTGGTCGGATACAAGCAATTTGAAGATATACAAACGCCGAGTAGCAACCCAGACAATCTGAAGCATTTATCTTTTCCCGTCCTCAACCTAATTATCATATCAACAGGCTACAAGCCTGCTGCTTCCTGCCGATGCCGGTTTTTTGAATAACAACCCAGACGATCTGCTGACCCACATTTTCTGATTCGTTCATCAATCTGCTTGAAGTATGTTCAATGACAGAGGAAGAAGTACCTGAACTCGGAAGAGGGGCAAGGAATGAATTGGGCTGGCCCACTGGGGCCCGGCCCATCAAAATCAGACTTTACTAACACAGCTGGGCCGACCGACGGCAACATGTGACTAGATCAATGAGCTAGCTGTGCGATTGGAACATTGGAGTTTTAATTGCGCATGTGAATCAACATTTTGTCGTTAAAGTAAACATTTCTCATTTTGCAATGAATAATGGACAAAACTAGATTCCAAGCCTACAAATCTGATCAAGGAATAATTTAAGAAGAAAAGCAAGGAACAATTTTGGCGGGGAATCAAGAAAAGAGCATGATGCGAGGCGATGGATTTTTCCAATTTTGAGGCCGCCTACCGAAACCAAACCTTTATCCATTATTAAGGGAACTAACTACCCGAAGCTGTTTTGATCCACGTTGCCTTTATGGTGTAGGACTTGCTCAGGACCCATGCACCCTCCAACTTGCTTTTGCAACCTATGGACTCCTTACCACCATAAACTTGAAATTTACCTGAAACTGAACAGAGCTTATCTCATTCATTTAAGTTAACCTTCTACTGCTCGCTCGCACCTTAACAACTCTTGTTCCAATGAAAATTATCTTAAACATGAAGCATGTGAGAAACAGGAATCGCAGCGCAGCTTCCTTCACGTGAAATCTCATTAGCTCAACAACATCTCCAATCCTTCACATGCACACTCAATCAAACTCTCACTACATTACAAACTCCCACCCTTTTTCTTATTTCATCTTCTGAATTGTTGATTGGGTTGTCAAAAAGTTCCAACCTTTTTATAATCGACAAACTGCAATCACACCCATCTCTCTCCCACACAATCTCTCCATGTTTTCTCTGCGTCAAATTTCGATTCTTTGTCTCCTTCTTGTTCTCCTCCTGCCGGAGGAAATCGCTCCGGCAGTCGTAATGACAAAAAAGAACAAACCTTTGCGCGGCAAACGGCCTTCTTTAACCGTGAACCAGACCGCCTGCAACCCTTTTGTAGGCTCTTGGGTCAGAGACGACACGTACCCGTTTTACCAATCTACACAGTGCGCCACCATCATCGACGCCGAGTTCAACTGTCAGATGAACGGCCGCCCTGATTCCGATTACCTGAAGTTCAAATGGAAGCCACAAGCTTGCGATATCCCAAGGTTAGCTCAAAACAGAGAGAGATAGAGAGACAGCATGGCTGTGTTTTAGACAATGAACTGCCAAATTTTTTTCATATTTGAAGCAAACCCTTTTCAGAAAATGACGTCTGAATCTTGGATTTGGGTAGGTTGGTATTTTGTTTAAGAATTTTAAATTTTACAGGTTTAATGGAGTTCAGTTTCTGACCAATATGAGAGGCAAGACCATCATGTTCGTCGGAGATTCTCTCGGCCGCAACCAATGGGAGTCGTTGATTTGCATGATCTCGGCTGCTGTTCCAGACACCAAGACTCAGATTGACAGAAGAGATCCTCTCTCCACCTTCAAGTTCTTGGTATCAACTACTTTAAAAAGGCTCAAGAATCTTCTTCATATGCTGGTCTGTCTTGTCTCATAACCATTTATGGTTCCTCTGTCTCAGGATTACGGCGTAACGGTGTCGTTTTATAGAGCGCCATATCTGGTGGACGTTGATTCTGTGCAAGGGAATAGAGTGCTGAACTTGGAAAAGATCTCTGACAATGGGAAGAGTTGGTTGAACGTGGATGTGTTGTCGTTCAACACCGGCCATTGGTGGACTCACAGAGGCACTCTCCAAGGGTTAGTTAGTTACCGAGCTCCCCTGAGTTCTCAGATCAGTGAATCATTAGAGATGAATACTGGTTATATCTTATATGTGCAGATGGGATTACATGCAACTGGGAGGCAATTACTTCAAAGACATGGATAGATTAACAGCGTTGGACAAGGGATTAAAGACGTGGTCTAACTGGGTGGACACAAATCTGAACATGACAAAAACCAGAGTCTTCTTTCAGTCCATCTCTCCCACACATTACAAGTAAGCTGCTTGTTGCATGTTCTCTGTTATCTCTCGCTTTCATGTATGAGTTGGATCGTTGAACAACTATGTTAGAAAACGGGGATGGATGTTAGAAGTCAACTAAAGTGGGGTTATAACGGGTGAGTGTGTGATTGACAATAATTAGAGATTTTGTTTCTTGAGTCGGAGACAAAATTCCTGAGCTGGGTGAAACTGCAAGTTGTTGGTCTTCCAGGAACTATAGATGATAATGGGTTTATCTTCAATTTTATCCATCTGAATGTGGTTCGTGTTTGGTTGTGTTGGTGGGGGGAGATATGAGTTGTCAGAGAATCGAGAAAGGGTAGATTTCAAACAGAGTTTTGGCTAAAAACAGAGCAAGTGCGGGTGATAGAGACACTAATGTGGTTCATGTTCTGTCGGTGGAATGGGTATAGAGAGAAAAACATGACTGTTCTGATAAGGTTGTGTGTGTGTGTGTTATGGTGACTGACAGCCCGAGTGAGTGGAATGCTGGGGCGACGAGCACCAAGAGCTGCTACGGGGAGACAGCGCCGTCGGAGGGGACCAAGTATCCAGGGGCATACCCGAATCAGATGAATGTGCTCACAACGGCGATAAGGGACATGAGGAGCCCGGTGTACTTGCTCGACATAACTACCCTTTCCGAGCTGAGGAAAGATGGGCACCCCTCCATCTACGGAGGGGCATTGAGCCCTGGGCAAAGAGCGAACCCTGACCGGGCCTCCGATTGTAGCCATTGGTGTCTGCCCGGGCTGCCTGATACATGGAATCAGCTGTTTTATAATGGATTGTTGGTTTGAGAATGCAACGGTTGTGCTCATGATGATTTCAGTCATATTAATTCTTATTAAATCAATGTGTGACAATTACTAATAATAAATGTTAATTTGCTTCAAGATTTAAACACACAACAGAAGCACTTCAATATTCATATGACCGCTGTATACAGAGATCCGCTCTGTTTGATGAGCAGAAACAAAATCTCATCTTAAAAGGAGATTTTGATACTTTAAATCGACGACGACCAGAAGAGTATGAGACACGAGAAAGGACCACTGGGGCGTTTAGGCTACTAATATAAGCCTATCCCCATCACACAGGACGATGCAGCAAGCAGTAGAACTAGAAGCAGAATAGTACACATAAAAATAATGCATCTATATGATATGTACATTTACTAGTTTTGGATGATGAGTCCAGAGGCCCCAACTGCGCCCACCATTCGTGGTGGCATGTTACCAATCATCTGCGGGACAGGAATATTGCCGGAAGAAGCTAATTGCTGATCATAAGCAGAGAGATGAACCCCCAAGGCAGCCCTCCCAGATGGGTCAAGATTCTTAGACCACGATGCGTCCCATTCCACGGCTCTGGCTGTGCTGCAAGCAATACTTGCGCCCCCAGGAACAGTCAGCCTGGCTGAGTTCTGCAACATCAACATCACAACAAATCAGTATAATGTACAGGACAAGTTGAATCAGTGTCTATAGATTGAACAAGCAGTAATGGTTTGGCTAGTTGTGAAGGAACATGGCATGGATGGCCTTACCTGAGGAAAGAACCTTTCAAAAATCATTCGGTAGTAATATGCTTCCTTGGTGTTTGGGGTATTGTGAGGGAAGATGTGTGAAGCATTAAGCATCATCTTATCAGTGACCTGAAGGCAGTATTCAAATAATCAGGTTTATCTCTGAATATGGAAATATAGATACTGCAAACAGATGATAAAGCTATCATACGTGTCCGGCAGCATGAACCTTAAGCCCATCAATCCAACTATAGCCCACACCATCACTGAATTGCTCCTTCTGTCTGTACAAAATATGCTGCACATTTTCAACCAAAGCTCCAGGTTACTCAAACAGAACGACTTAAATTGGCTACCGCTATATTTTCAATAGGCATTAAGAGTATGAAGATCCACCTTTGGGAGGTAAGGTTTCTCTTCATCATCAAAAGCCCGCCTGAGGATCCACTTCTCAATACGACCTTCATCTCGCTTGATCTGCAATGGACTAGTAATTAGACTGTTGGCCTTCAAAAAGAACTAACTACTTCTTACTTGTCAAAGATAGTTTGCATACCATCTTCCATTCAGGATCAATATCCATTGCAACATTAATGAAGTCTTTGTCTAAGAAGGGTACCCGAGCTTCCAAACCCCAAGCAGATGTTGATTTGTTAGCTCTCAAGCAATCATACATGTGGAGAGCCTTTATCTGTCGTGTATCAAGTATTTCAATTATATCCAAGGGCATAACAAGTCAAGCATGGACATCTATGATGGTTACCTTTTGACATGTTTCACGGTGGAACTCCTCCTTGTTAGGTGCCTTGTGGAAGTACAAATAGCCACCAAATATCTCATCAGAGCCTTCACCAGAAATCACCATTTTTACACCAAGCGATTTAATTTTCCTTGACATAAGAAACATAGGAGTGCTTGCTCTGATTGTTGTAACATCATAGGTCTCAATATGGTAAATAACATCCTCAATGGCATCAATACCATCCTGATAACATGATAAAACACCAGGTTACTCAGATGTAGGATTGGTACCAGGGTTACCGATCCAGAACATAGTGTCTCTAATACCCTGTGTGTATCCTTACTTGAACAGTGAAGTGGAACTCATGATGAACTGTACCCAAATAAGCTGCAACTTCTTTTGCAGCTTTGAGATCAGGTGATCCCTGCACAGTGCAAAAGATAAGATTATCAAAATCTGTTAAGAATAATGGGACCTCAGAATTTGCTTCATCATGCTGTAATCCAAAAAATCCCACCTCTAAGCCAACACAAAATGAATGGAGCTGTGCTCCCCACTGCTTGGCTGCCTTTGTTCCAGCCAAATGACGAGCAGTAATGGCAGCAACCAACGAAGAATCTAGACCCCCAGACAGTAGCACTCCAAATGGTACATCAGTCATCAACCTTTTGGTCACAGCCTGGAAAAGTTACAGTTGGCCTATAAGTATGTATAAGTCGCACACTGAAGCAGAAATACATTGCATCCATAGAAAACAACAGTCTTCTGCAAATATTACGGTAATTACTTTTTCAAATGCCTGCCTGAGGACTAGTGGATCATAAGGTGTGGATGGAATGGCCTCCAAGAACCATGGGGGATTATACCACCTCCTCAGTTCACCTTCTTTACTTGAATATAGATGACCAGGTGGAAAGCTCTCAAAATGCTCACAGTCATCATTTAGACCTTTCATCTCTGATGAAATCCAAATAGAACCTGAGATGTACAGGAGAAGTTAAGAATCCTTGCAACTCTAAACAAACTGATTTCAGTGAGCAATCAGCTCTACACTAAAAAAAATATACCATCCAGGCCCCATCCAATATACAGTGAAGTGATCCCAACTGCATCTCGGGCAACAATGAAGCTGTTGTCCCTGGTATCCAGCAGAACAAATGAAAACATTCCATCCAGCATGTTCACAAAGTTCTCACCAAACTCCTCATACTGCAAGAGGAGTTCAGGAATTAATTTGCCACTTAAAAAGTTCAGGCAACATTGCCCACTCAGCGATAAAGAGTTCTTGTTTGATTACAAATATTTTTAATTAAACCTCAAAGAGACTAACCAGGTGAGCAATAACATCACAATCGCTGCCAGTGCGAAATTTGTGATTAGGCAGTCGCCTCCGAAGTTCCTCATGGTTGTATATTTCACCATTCACCTGAATTTACCAAATTTTTTTATCAATTCTTGTACCCCTATATAAATAAAGCATTTTAATAGCGGCTTTTGGCATGTTTTACTCCTAGAACACCGTCAAATTGAGTCTTACTGTAACAACAACTGATTTGTCCTCATTATATAGAGGCTGGTCACCAGACGCAGGATCAATAACTGCTAGGCGCTGGTGCGACAAAAAAGAATCGCCATGCTGGTAAAGTCCACTCCAGTCTGGACCGCGGTGCTTCAATCTGTTCCAACAACATCAAACCAAAAACTCAGTACAGTCAAATCCAGAAACACCTTCAGTGTTCTTCTCAATAATATATCCATGTTACATCTGCACATAACTATAATCCAGATCACTGTTAAGCTTTAAGTGCAAACTTGACATCAATCATCAGCAATCAGAACTCCTAAAAAATTGTTTCGGGTCAGATTCCTGATTCCCCCATAATTATTTACTCTAGTAGCAGTGATGCAAGACCTAGCATGATTAAATTTCCAATAAGGTCCCACATGCACAAACACAACCAAACACATCATCTTCACGCGACAAACCACCGCCGAGATCCATAAACTTCCCGACCAACCAATCCACATCAAAACTCCTTTTCATTTCAATCAAATCCCTAAAACAAACCTCGCAGCCAAAATCGATGCACAAAATCAATCAACACTCAAATGAAAGATTCACAATCGCATCGGTAAAGAAAATAAAAAGCTGAGAAAACGGAAATTGCCTGCGGGAGAGCTCGAGAACGCGGACTCTCTTGGCCTGAGAGTCATCGGAGCAGCCGAGAACAGCGAGTATTCCGCACATATTCTTATCGGCAAAATTTGAAATGAAAACGATCGTTTGAAATACTTGAGGATCGTCGTTGATAAAAATAGGATAGATCGAGCAATGGCGATGGGTGGTCGAAAACCCTAGCGAGACCGAAATGGCGGGAACACCGAAGGAGGAGGAGATTTCAGAGGAGATGCCAGCACGTATGATTTACGAGCTCTGTGTGATTACGCTATCATAGAGTGACACGTATTTATAGGGAAATTTTCTGATTCTTGAAACGGCGTAGTGTTGGATTATAAAGCTGATAAGAAAATACACGTGGCGATATCGTCGTCGGTTTTGGCCTTTTGGGTTGCACTCCAAGTTTTACTGAAAGGTTTATCCAATTATGAGTCAGCAAGCGGTGAATCGAGATAAGGGAGGTCATAAGTTTGACTTTTGTCGTTTTGGACACGTGGCGATTTGTCAAATGTGGAAGATTACGGGGGACCGACGTGGACCTGAAAGCTGCATTGGGCTTGTGGGCACGCAGAAAATGCGGGTATGTAAAATTGAATAAAGATTTATATAGATAAAGAATATCGACACTTGTTTGTGTTACATTAAGTTGACAGTGTAATCAAAATTTGGACTTTGATTGATAAACTCTTGTTAATCTTATCATGTACGACTTAGGGCCTGTTCTTTAGCCATTAAATTTTCAGCACTTAAGTTAAGTTAAGGTAAGTTAAGTTAAGTTAAGTTAAGGTAAGTTAAGTTAAGTTAAGTTAAGTTAAGGTAAATTAAGTTAAGTTAAGTACTACCCATCACCCCAACCCACCATCACACCCCACCACCACCACTCCAACCTACCACCACCACCACCCAAACCCACCACCCCCACCACACCACCACCAACCCCACCCCCACCACCAACACCCCAACCCACCACCCCAACCACACCACCACCATCACAACCACACCATCCCCCACCCCCAACCCACCACCCCAACCACGACACCACACCATCATCACCACCCCACCCCCACACCACCACTCCAACCACACCACCACCACCACCCCAACAACACCACCACCCCAACCCACCACCACCACCTCCATTACCACCACCACCAACCCACCACCACAACCACAACCCCAACCCAACACCACCAACACCCCCACCACCACAACCCCCACCACCACCACAACCCCAACCCACCACCCCAACTATACCACCACCACCATAAAAATATGTTTGTAAAAGTACTTAAGTTAAGTTAAGTTCAGTTCAGTTAAGTTAAGGTAAGTTCAGTTAAGTTAAGTTAAATTCAGTTAAGTTAAGGTAAGTTAAATTAAGTTAAGGTAAGTTACGTTAAGTTAAGTTAAGCATAAGTTAAGGTCTAAATAACAGGCCCTTACTGTTTTTGGATAAATCATGCGAGCATTTCCATTGTTGAGCCAACAATGGAGGATCTGGATGAAAAAAGGCGAGCTAGCTAACTCGATGAATATGTGTCGAAACCTAAACCGAAAAGTCTGGTTGCATTATTTTATGATGGTAAGGTCGAGGAGCTGCCGAATGCAGCAACCTGTGGAGGAGTGTCATTCCACAGAGGCTGCGGAGTAGGACCAGCATGGTCCGATAATGTGTTGCCAACCTCGTGTTCTTATCCTCATATTCGTCGCTCACATCATTTATTAAGAGCTTTGGTCAGTCCGTGATTACATTTACATGTGCGGATTGTTTAGAGAGAGCCTGAGAGACGTCGGTGCACGACACAATACACATGGATAAAATCTCTGCCTTTTGTTTTCTGGATGAAGTCTGGAACACACGATAACACGTCATCCGTGTGAAGTTTCAACATGTTATGCGTGGTCGGTTCAAGACTAAGCAAGAGTATTTTAGCATATAGTTGGGTCTTAACTTGTATTTATTTATTTTGTTTAAGTCTGGCCGTGCAGAAACTATTGAAATTTTGAACATAAACAGCTAAAGATGTTGCGATTACTTGGTACGTTAACAACTCACATTGCTTGATGAATAAAATAAATGAACTGACCATTAGGGAATTCGGAAAGGTATCGTGAGTACCAAAAGTCAAGGCTTTTGATTAGAAATCTTCATTTTTTTTAGACACCATAAATAACGTGTAACATGTTAATTCTCAATGCTGACATACGGTCGATAGAGATTTATGTATTTGTCTCGTAGCTTAGCCAAATCGTGTCTCTAATACTCATTAGCTGGCAAATTAATCAACGTAATATTTATTTATTGAAATTCATATTGATGTTGGGCCTTGGGCCCAAATGAATGCTGAATTGGGTCTGAGCCCAGTCCGCCAACCGCCACATCGACGCTGTCATTTCCTTTTTTTTCCTCAACAATTAATATATAATTAATAAAATCGCTGCAGATCGAAAAAACCCTGATTTCTTCTCATCCTGTGCGCTCTCACTGCCGCTCAATTCTTCCATTTTCCGGTCATGTCGAAGGTCGAAGAGGAGGAGGTCGCCACCCACAACGAGGAAGAGGACACCGGCGCCCAGATCGCTCCGATAGTCAGACTCGAGGAGGTCTCCGTCACCACCGGGGAGGAGGACGAAGATGCGCTCCTCGATCTGTAAGGCCCTTTATTGATTTTCGAACCCTAGGTTTTCTAATTTAGTATTATATTGACTGATTCTTGATTGCCGTGTTGTTAGGGCCTCCAACGGTGTGTCAAAAATTGAATTTTGTTAGGGTTTCGCTTATGTGAATTTATTGACATGATGTAGGGTTTGTCTGTTTGTAGGAAGTCGAAGCTGTATCGGTTTGACAAGGATGGATCCCAGTGGAAAGAGAGAGGCGCTGGTACTGTGAAATTGTTGAAGCATAAGGTGACTGGTAAAGTGAGGCTCGTCATGCGTCAAGCCAAGACTTTAAAGATTTGCGCCAACCATTTAGGTATACTGTGAATTTTGTTGAAACTTTTGATTTAAACGTTTAGTTAGGATTTTGACGAATATATATTGTTGGTTCTTGCTTTTCTGTTTTGGTTTTCATTTGGTGTTTGATATTTGTTATCTGTGCAGTTTTGCCGTCGATGACAGTTCAAGAACATGCCGGTAATGACAAGTCTTGCGTTTGGCATGCTACTGATTTTGCTGACGGTGAACTAAAAGAGGAACTTTTCTGCATCAGATTTGGATCTATTGAAAGTGAGTTTTTATTCACTGTTATTCGGTATTCATATTTAGATGGCTAGCTCTTGCACACATCTTAAATGCGGTTTGCGCTCCTTAGGACTTATTGTGCTATCATGTCTTTGTGAAAAATAGGTTAGCTTATCAGTTTGCAAAAAAATGCAACTACATGGACGTTTTCCTTGTTGGCAGTACCCATTAGTTATACCATAGCAGCTGAAAAAAATCATCCCTGATATCAAAGAAAATGAACTGTTGACTCATATTTTCACCCATCTGTTGCACTCTTTCACAATCTTAAAACACTGTTATTACATGTTTATCAAGGAACTTCTCTTGCTCGGTTGTGGCTTACCCTCTTAACTACTTATGGTGCATTGAATCAGACAATCACATTCATATGTAGCTGGTCATGGTAGCCAACTGCCTATAGTTTAAGAAGCAGTTTTGTACCCATTTCTACTTATCCTATTGCAGTGGGTAACCCATATGCCGCCTTTGCATAACTGTTTTTATAGCAGACTCATTTTTCTATCAAAATGTATGACTGTTTTTGTTTTGTTTTTATAATCAGTATTCTTGAATACACTTATTTATTTTATCATGAAATTAATGCATATGTTTTAAGCTTTTGCTTTGTTAAATACTATTATAGGCCTGTCTGATACTTTTATATGTGGTCTTATAGTGTAGTTTTTTTTGGGATGTGCATGGATACTGCATGTGGTGTATCTGTCTATTTTATTACCCTTGTAACTGTTTTTGGACAGTATGAATTCTGTCTTACATATCTACTTTCGGTGTGCTAGACTGCAAGACTTTTATGGAAAAGTTTGAAGAAGTTGCTGAATCTCAGTCAACCAAAGAGGAAAGTGAAGATAGAGAGGCATCTTCTGCAGCTGGGCTTCTTGAGAAACTGAGTGTTGAGGAGAAAAATACTGATGCCTCAAAGGCGGAGACCCCTGACACTAAGGAGGAAAAGAAGGCCAAGGAAGAACCCACCGCGTCTGAAGATAAATAGAACAGGCAAGTGTTTTTGAATTATGGTGGAAAAAGCTTTGGGGCACAGCAGACTGGTGTGGGTCTTTTAAAAGTTAAGTCTGTCCAAAACATTGTGCATCAATGGTCTTTTATCATTCTGGTTGTTCTCGGGCATCATTTGGCTCATTTGCCATAGTTGTTTGCTTGAGCTGTCTGTCTTCTGGCATGGTATATTGAAACTCAAGGTCTTGTTTTCATGCAGAGTCTTTGGTTTCCCAATAGGGACTTAAGGGGCTTCCATTCATATCTGTTTGATGGTCTTTGTGAAGTGTTTGGATTGTTACCACAGAGAACAATTTTATTCATATCGAAAGAACTTGTTTCATTTCCCTTATTATTTCCATAGTGTCTCACGAGCCCCGTATCATAGTTGAATTGGTATGTTTGTGCTAAAAAACTAGAAAATCTTCATCTGTTGAAATCTTTGGTGAACATCTCTGATTTTGAAATTTCGTATTGTGGGTATGCCAGAATCAGACTGCATGAGAGGCAAACCAATCAAGAAGGTAAGCAATGCCCCTTGTCCATGAAAAGCCTCACATGCCTTTCCTCTATAAAGTGGATCAACAAACTATAATCTACCATACACAGATCATTTATTTCAAACCCTTTACTCCTAATCCTTCCACTTTTGTAGGGCCAACCTTTGCATGCCCAAGACCTCCACTGTAACCCAACCCATAGTCCTTCATAATGTCACCATCCACAAGTGAGGTAAAACTTTTGTACACATAACAAATAGCACCAAGATAAACCAAAGCCACATTAGCAGCAAGGGCATAGACTGAGAACTGAAAGCAAGTATTTTCTTGTCCAACTGCAATCTTTGGCCATGTGGTCCACTGGGTTGGTCCATTTCCTTACCTACTTTTGCCTCACACTGTACTGATCAACCATAGCTATTAATCAACACTAAAACCTGCCTAAGATGTTAAAATATGTACACTTTGATCTGCCTAAAACATTCTAAATGGAACAGCATCAGGTACCCTTTTCATCTTAGATCAAGTAAAATAACTAGCTAGGAGATTCTTTAGGCTTGTTTTATTTTACATTTTATTTAGTAGTGCGAGGTTGGGAAGATAATGCAGAATAAATGGGAGGAGTGATTAGTTTAATCAAGGTATTGTGATGAGCTGAAACAAAGCAGGATTGGGGTGGGAGGAGAAAGATCATTGAATGCTCCCACAGCTTCTCTTTTTCTGATTTTCCGGACACGCAAATGCTTACGTCTCATTCTTGGAGTTTATAAAGCTTGAATCTTTGTGGTATCCCCACTCGTGTGTCGCCGCTGTTTTTTGAGCCGAAGAATGAGTGCGGCGGCGGAGTCGGTGGAGCAAGGAATCACTGAACAGGTTTATTTTCGTTTGCTGCTTTTCTTATTTCTAAAAGCACAGTGTAATGTGTGTTGCCTTTATCTATATTGGGACTCTTATGCTGCCTTGATTGGCTTTAGGTTTGTGCTTGAGGAATGAATCTTTTTGTTATTTGCAGCTGGGCTATGCAGCCATGTAATTTTAGTCTTGTTGATTTGGGTCTTGGCAGTCCGTCCGTGTAGATTCCATTTGGTTTATGCCAACTTTTGTTGTAGAAAAACAAGTGTTTAAACTTCAACTAAAGAGTTTGCTGGGATGGATGGCTTGAAATGTTTCTATGTTTTATTTTTCTTCTTAGTATCAAGGCCGTTGAATTTGTACTGGTTTAAATTCTTGAAACAGGCCGCGAGGAAGGTGTCCTGTTTGACGGTGCTAACATTGGCATACCAGAGTCTTGGAGTGATATATGGGGATCTCAGTACCTCTCCTCTCTATGTGTACAAGACTACATTCTCTGGGAAATTGAGCCTTAAGGAAAATGATGGAGAGATTTATGGGGTTCTTTGTTTCATTTTCTGGACTTTGACGTCGATTGCACTCTTTAAGTATGTTTTCTTAGTGATGTCAGCTGACGACAATGGAGAAGGTATTTAATCTTTTAACTGATGAACTATTAATTGATCTCTCTTATCGATCTTCAATGCATATTTTGAGAAACATATTGATTCGGAATCATATATATTCTTTGTTTTGAACTTTTGATACAGGTGGTACTTTTGCGCTGTATTCTCTTCTTTGTAGGCACGCCAGATTGAGCATTCTACCGAATCAACAAGTAACAGATGAGAGCCTGTCGGCATATGCTACTGGTAGATCAGCAGAGACATGGCAGAGTTCAGCTTTAAGATCTTTATTTGAGAAGAACCCCAAATACCGTACTGGTCTGTTGATTTTCGTTCTTCTGGGAACCTGTATGGCCATTGGTGATGGTGTTTTCACCCCAGCAATATCAGGTACCTTGCATCTGTAGCTTTTTAATATCTCTTTTCAGTACTATTTCAAGTGATCATAATTCTATTGTGAAGAGGCCATTCATCATCATTCACAACTGGTGGTGATAGATTTTGGTTATGTGATTATTAATCCTTCAAACATACGGTCACTCAAGGACCAGATAGTAATGAGTAATGACAGTTGCTTCTGTGAACTTTCTTTTCTACAGTTCTTTCCGCAGTTTCTGGCATGCAGATTAAACTCACAGGACTTCATGAGAGTAAGACCTATATTGGTGCTTGCTTGAGACTGTGTTTATTGAAGAAACACGCCTCTCTCTGATAAATGCTGTTCCCTTTTATGTCTCAGATTATGTCGTTATAATCTCATGCTGCATACTGGTGGGTCTGTTCTCGCTTCAGCATCATGGAACACACAAAGTCTCCTTTGCCTTTGCTCCCATTGTAACAGCATGGCTTTTATCCGTCAGTAGCATTGGGGTATACAACATTTTTCACTGGAATCCACAAATATACCATGCACTTTCCCCAATTTACATGTTGAAGTTCCTTAGAAACACCGGGGTCGAAGGATGGAAGTCCTTAGGGGGCGTTGTTCTCTCTATTGCAGGTATCCTCTTGTTATTTTCTCATAGCCATGTTATTTGGTACATTGCGCATCTAAATGTTAAAAACATTTACTGTGGATGTCACCTCAGGAGTTGAGACAATGTTCGCTGATTTGGGGCATTTTTCTTGCCTTTCTATTAAGGTTCACATGACACAAAACTATCTTGAGATTGTAAAAACTCAATAGCAGCTCTGATGCGTTTAGTCTAACTCAGCTCTCCCATGAATGTTTCCAGATAGCGTTCACATGTCTGGTTTATCCATGTCTAGTTCTTGCATACATGGGTGAAGCTGCATTTCTCTCGAAGCACCATGATGATATCCAGAGAAGCTTCTACAAAGCAATACCGGGTAAGATCATCAATCAACTTATTATAATTAGTTAACTATTTCCTGGAATGTATTCATCTTAGTGATTCAAACTATCATCTTGCAGAAGTTGTGTTTTGGCCAGTGTTCATAATTGCGACTTTGGCATCTGTGGTTGGGAGTCAGGCTGTAATATCTGCCACCTTCTCTCTTATAAGCCAGTGTTGCGCTTTGAACTGCTTTCCTCATGTGAAAATCGTCCACACTTCAAGTAAAATACATGGGCAGATATACATTCCAGAGATCAACTGGATCCTAATGTGCCTTTGTTTAACACTGACCGTTGGATTAAGAGACACCAATATGATCGGCCACGCTTATGGTATTGACATAATCACAATGCTTGTGCAAATTGATTCATAACTTGTTCTTGCCGAGGATATTTATTTATTGTATAATATTCGTGTTTGCAGGGCTTTCAGTTACTACTGTCATGTTTGTCACGACATGCTTGATGGGCATGGTGATTGTGATCATATGGAAGCAGCATCCAGTGCTGGCTTGGGCATTTCTATTACTGTTTGGTTCTGTGGAGGTTCTTTACATGTCGGCGTGCTACTCTAAAGTCCCAGCTGGTGGATGGATATCACTCGCTTCCTTCATCTTTATGGCTATCATGTACATATGGAACTACGGGACATTGATGAAGCACCACCATGATTTGGAGAACAAAGTTTCCATGAATAGAATACTGTCATTAGGCCCGAGCCTTGGGATGGTCCGTGTTCCTGGGATTGGACTGGTTTACACGAATCTTGTGACTGGCGTACCAGCCATATTCGGACACTTGGTGACAAACCTGCCTGCTTTCCATCAGGTGCTGGTTTTCGTCTGCATCAAATTTGTTCAGGTTCCTTACGTCCATGAAAGTGAAAGATTTCTATTGGGCAGAGTTGGGCCAAAGGAATATGGCATGTTTCGCTGCATTATCAGATATGGTTACAGAAACATGCAGCAAGATAACTACGATTTTGAGAATAAGCTTGTTTCAGGGATCATCGGGTTCATAGAAACTGAGGATGCAACAGCTGCTTCGCCTTCATCAGAACTCGCACACATAGCAGCTACTGAAGCCCTGGAAAACTTTAAAACCACGCCCACTTGGGAGGAAGAAAAGCTAGTGCAAGTTCAACAGTTTGAGAAGCAACCTGTTAAACAAGAGTCCCTACAGATCCGCTCAGCAAGAGAATCTGGCGTTGCGTACATTCTCGGACACTCGTACGCAAAGGCTAAAAAACCATCGTCTATTTTCAAAAAGTTTGCCATCAACGTAGTGTTCGCTTTCCTTACTAAGAACTGCAGAGAGCCAGACGTCATTCTTAACATCCCTCACTCGTCTCTCCTGGAGGTCGGTATGATTTCGTATGTGTGATGAGGAGGCTTACACTCGACAAAGATTGGTACAAGTTAATAAGAATCTGATGATGTCTCTAAGGTATGATGTTTATTACAGCATCTGAAATATGTTTATTTTGTCTGTTGCTGTCTGAAAATGAAATGGACGTGATAGATGAGAATAACATGGCCAATTTCTAGGAATTCTCAGCCAGGAATGAGTCTTCTTCATCAAATTACCATCTTTGTCATCTCCATATATAGAAAGAAGCATATAACTCCATGCAATGCATTTTTGTATCAGCATTCTGCATTTTCATCATCATCATCCTCAGATCCCATTTCTGAGAGTCTGCCACTAGTTGGGGTGACTGAAATGGATTCTGTAGTAGTAAACTGGGTGGACGGAGCAATCCAGAACGATGGTAAGGTCTCAGGCTCCTCCTCCTCCTATACGTCATCCGGTGTGGCTCCAGCTGATGCTACTCTTGGCCGGCATTTGGCTCACAGGCTGGTCGAGATTGGCGTTGGTGATGTGTTTTCTGTTCCGGGCGACTTCAATCTGACGCTGTTGGATCATCTGATTGCTGAGCCGGGCTTGAACAACGTTGGGTGCTGCAATGAGCTTAATGCAGGGTATGCGGCTGATGGGTATGCCAGGATCAGAGGAGTCGGGGCTTGTGTGGTCACATTCACTGTTGGTGGTTTGAGTGTCTTGAATGCTATTGCTGGGGCTTACAGTGAGAATCTTCCCGTGATCTGTATTGTGGGTGGACCCAACACAAATGATTACGGCACAAATAGGATTCTGCACCATACTATTGGATTATCCGATTTCAGCCAAGAGCTTCGATGCTTCCAGCCAGTCACTTGCTTTCAGGTGTGTACAAATCCATTGTTATTCCTGCATTGCTTGATATCTGATTTCTGATACATCCATCTTTACAGGCAGTGGTGAACAACTTGGAAGATGCGCATGAGCTGATTGACAAAGCCATCTCAACATCTCTAAAAGAGAGCAAGCCTGTGTATATCAGCATCAGCTGTAATCTGCCCGGAATCCCTCATCCCACTTTTAGCCGAGAGCCAATACCATTTGCTTTGTCACCAAGGTTGATCCAATCTCTCTTTGATCTCGAAATTTCCAACTGCCCATGTTAACTGATCACTGTACTCGGGCTTATCAGATTGAGCAACAAGATGGGGCTGGAGGCGGCCGTGGAGGCGACGGTAGCCTTTCTGAACAAGGCAGTGAAGCCGGTGATGGTGGGAGGGCCAAAGCTGAGAGTGGCCAAAGCTCAACAAGCCTTTGTGGAGCTTGCTGATGCCTGTGGCTATCCCATATCCGCAATGCCATCAGCTAAGGGTCTTGTCCCAGAGCACCATCCCCGATTCATTGGGACTTACTGGGGTGCGGTGGGTACACCCTTCTGCGGCGAGATCGTTGAATCCGCAGACGCTTATTTGTTCGTTGGCCCAATTTTCAACGACTACAGCTCTGTCGGGTACTCGCTCCTTATCAAGAAGGAGAAGGCCATCATAGTGCAGCCGGAGCGAGTAGTGGTTGGGAATGGGCCAGCTTTCGGATGTGTTCTGATGAAGGAGTTCCTTCAAGCGCTGGCCAAGAGGATTACCAAGAACGAGACAGCATTTGAGAACTACAAGCGCATCTTTGTCCCCGAGGGACAGCCTCTCAGATCTGACCCACAAGAGCCTCTAAGAGTCAATGTGCTTTTCCATCACATACAAAAGATGCTGTCCAAAGACACTGCTATGATTGCTGAGACTGGAGATTCTTGGTTCAACTGTCAGAAGCTCAAGTTGCCTCAAGGCTGCGGGTAAGGAGCTTTAGAATTACCAACCAACAAATCAATGGTGTCAACAAAAGTTGGTGTTGCAGGTATGAGTTCCAGATGCAGTACGGCTCCATTGGGTGGTCGGTGGGAGCAACACTGGGATACGCTCAGGCTGTGCCGCAGAAGAGGGTCATCGCTTGCATCGGCGACGGCAGCTTTCAGGCAGGCTCAAACCTTGGAAATGGTGTACACATGTCAATTGTAACTTGCTTGACAAATCGAATTGGCTCGTGCAGGTGACGGCACAAGATGTGTCCACCATGATCAGATGCAACCAGAAGACCGTAATTTTCCTGATCAACAATGGTGGCTACACCATTGAAGTCGAGATCCACGACGGCCCGTACAATGTGATCAAGAACTGGAACTACACTGCCCTGGTAGACGCAATCCATAACAATGAAGGAAACTGCTGGACGATGAAGGCCAGTGGCTGTGGCGGCAACCTCTTATTTGCCATACCTCAAATAAAAATCTACTGATACAAGTACTGCTCTTCTACAGGTCGGCAGTGAAGCAGAGCTAACTGAAGCCATTGAAATAGCAACGGGAGAGAAGAAAGACTGTCTGTGCTTTATAGAGATCATCGTTCACAAGGATGACACCAGCAAAGAGCTACTCGAGTGGGGCTCCAGAGTCTGCTCTGCAAACAGCCGCCCTCCAAATCCTCAGTAGATGAATAACATCGAGACTCTTATTTATCATGCTACTCGGTGAACAACTACTTATCTACAATAAATAAATCTCTAAAGCTTCAACCTTTCCAAGAAAAGTTCGTAGCTTCAACCATCGAACACGATCATCAATCTAATACCTAATGAAATCTGCTTCAGATCTGGTGCTACAGTTTCCCTGACGTTAAAGGTAGCAACTTTCATAAAAATTGATTTAGTTTGTAAGCAGTTGCATTCAAAACCAGACATTAAAGTTTGGAGCAGAAGATTTTCTTAAAAACTAAAAAACAAACACTGAAACAAAACTTCAAACATTAAAGCTTCAGAAGGGACCTTAACACGAGTACTAATAAAGAAACGAAACTGGCGAAACCCAGATGCGAAATTGCAAGGAAACTGCGAGAGCGGGTCCAACACTCTACTTGGATCTCTGTCTCATCTTTCGGCGCTTCCTCTTCAGCCTCCTCATACGCTTCTTCTTCCACTGAAAATCACAATCACAATAAATATATTAGACCGACCTGGAAACGTAAAATGAACTACTGAATCGAGTGCCAAACTGTTGGAAAAAGGGTAAGAAAGGCGTCACCTTGGCTCTCATCGTGGCTTAGACGTTCGCCTTCAGTTCTTCGAAGCTCTGTTAAATGGCGGATGAACGGCTGCAGGATGCGATAATTAGGGTTTTGATGGCTCTCATGTGTTTATAGGCAAGCGCAGCTTAGGACTCGAATTGGGCTGGGCTGGCACAATCTAGCCCATTGAATGGACACTGGATTTTTATTGGGCCTTGGCCCATAAGTAAGTCAACCTATGGCGCGCGCCCATACCTGCACCAGCGAGAATGGAGTGCGTACCCACCATAGCCCTCATCTGGAACGCATCCCCATTTTAGTTTCAATCATTATCGACTAACAGCAACCTCTACAACGACGATTCTCTGCTTCTTCTACATCGCTCATTCGCAATCCGAATTTTAACCTCTCGTATCCCTGCACCATCTGCACAGCGTCGCGCCACTTTTTGCGTCTGATGAAGCTGCCGTAACTCGCAATCAATGTGAGTTTTGAATTGAGTTGAGTAGGGGTGTTGATTGCGGAAGTTACCGGGTGAGGAATCTTGTGTTTGAATGGGGACTGGTGCCTCGAAGAACGCGGATAGTGGCGCGCTTGGTGGCGAGGAGAGAGAAGAGGGGCTTGACCAGGATGGCGGACAGCTATATGTGTCGTTGAAGATGGAGAACTACAAACGCAGAGGGGATCTTATTCCTCATGTTTATGGCTCCGTGCCGCTCGTTGGATCATGGGATGCTGCGAAAGCTGTAAGCTTTGTTATCGATTAAGGGTTTCCTGCCTTACTTTTTTGAAGTGATGGTTAATGTTGTTACTGTTTTTGGTAGTTGCCAATGGAAAGAGAATCAGCATCAATTTGGGAGCTAAGTTTTGTTGTTCCTCCTAATCATGGTTGGCTCTTTACTCTTTGTTTGAAGATTTATAGTTCAGTTTTTGTTGTTTCGGTGCTGAAGTTGGGTATGATTTTGTTTGAATTAGAAACTTTGGACTTCAAATTCTTGTTGAAGCCGAAGGATAGTAATGCGTTGTGTGTGATTGAGGAGGGGCCAAATAGGATGTTGACAAGGGGGACATTGCAAGGGGATGCTAGAATGGCGATTTTTAAGCTTAATTGTAATGACGAGGGTGGTCATAAGGAGGTTCTAGAGTATAGGGTGGTCATGAAAGCGGACAAGGTTTCTCCTTTTGACCTTGCAGCTAGCTGGAGAGCTTATCAGGAGAATCTTCAGCCTTCTACTGTCCGTGGAATTCCTGATGTAAGTATCAATGCTGTTCCTGACCTGAATGAGGTATAGATCAAAGCCAAACCTTCAGAAAATTAAGAGTTTTTTATTTTATTTGTTTGCAGAACCTTAATTCATTTAAAGCCTGAATTCTTAACATTATTATTTGTTTGACACAGAATGGGTCTTCTGCAAGTTTAGAGCTTGATATTGAACATTACGTTGTCCCTGCTCCAGTAGGTTCAGCAAACTCTGGGTTGGTTTATGCTGCTAATTTGACTGAAAACCCAAGGATGTTCACTCATGGTGGAGTGTTCTCCAATATGGACGGCCCTGGTGGCACTCCATATGCGTACAGAGATGCTGGAACTGGTACAAATGCACGACTAAAGGTAAGTATCTTTTCAAAGCTTTACATGTCAGTTTACTGTGCTATATATCCTTGACGCAGGAATAAGCTAGTGACAATTTTCTTGCATGGGCTCACACCTCTCTCTTGTATCTCTAATGAAGCAGATAAAGATTAGTACTTCTGAGCTTCATAATTAGATTACTAAAAACAGAAACACTCTAATCTCAACTTGAAACAGTAAAGCTTCAGATTAGTACAGTTGTGATTGATTTTGTTCTTGAGCTGAGTTCAAGGCAGAGTATTGTGATAATGTGGTCATGGAAGTTAATCGGGTAAGCATTATTGTATGCGGTTCATGTATAAGGCAATCATCAGATGGGTACTTCTTGTCCTAGATTGTATTCCACATCTTATAAGTAACTGCATGTTGTTGTCAACTGTTTGCACCTCTTTGTTCAACATTACCCAGGAAATGGAGATCATAGTACCAGAACGACCAAAGGTGTTTTCTGGGTTAGGCATGGTTGAATCGAAGTCAGCAGGAACATTTTCTTCTTTGCATAAACAAGATGGTCAAAGAGGACTCCTTGTGGACAGGGGAGTGGGCTCATCTAGGTTAGTCAAGTCTGCCAGCGCAAGTTCATTTACCAACAGTCTCAATCAAGACTCCGAGGCAAAGGTTTTGCGCTGAACATATTCTATCATTATCATTTGCAATCCACAGACTTTCACTGAAATTTAAATAATGGTTGTGTGCTTTTATTGCTAGGGTCCAATGCCAGCAGCTGCTGGAGCTGTTGCAGCTGCAGCTGTTGCTGATCAGATGCTTGGACCAAAGGAGGACAGACATTTGGCTATTGTACTGGTAAAATCCTGTAATTTTAACTTTAATGCATCTGGCATTTTCCAGAGAGAGATAAAATAGAGGACTTTTAGAATTGTCACTACTGTTTAATTGTTAAACAATCGCAATGTCTGTGTATGCATTTATCTGTGCAAAAGTGAACTGTGTTATTCAGGATATCTAATGTGGAAGAAAAATTATTTTCCTAGGTTGGTTTACCAGCTAGGGGAAAGACTTTCACGGCGGCTAAGCTTACAAGATATCTACGGTGGTTGGGTCACGAGACAAAACACTTCAATGTGGGAAAGGTGGCTGTCGTCCATGAGAACTGCAGCTTTTGGTTTGAGTAACTACTTTTACTGCTCGAGTTTTTTTACTCTAACTTCCTTTTTGTTTCTTACTTTTCTAGTATCGGCGTCTCAAACATGGAGCTAACCAGGTAAGAAATATAAGAATTGTTAGCTCTGAGGAGCATCTTGTTCCTGTGGTTGCCATTAGATGTAGCTATTTTTCTTTCTCTTTAAACTAAATTCAAATTTGCGTAATGAGTGAACTTCTTATGTCTTTAAATCTAAATTTATGATGGCAGTCTGCTGATTTCTTTCGAGCTGATAATCCTGAAGGCATGGAAGCACGTAATGAGGTGCATACCTCCCAACTTGTATATTAAATTTTATGAAATTGTTTAATACTAATATTAAACTTTCAACAATGCGTTATCCTTTTTCCTTGCATATTCCCAATCTGTTACTTGCTACTAGGTAGCAGCATTGGCGATGGAGGACATGATCTCTTGGATGCAAGAAGGCGGCCAGGTAAGCTATCTGCTGTGATGGTAGATGAACCATCTGGAGATAGTTGGCCATTTTCCTTATTCCCTATGATTAACATCCAGATGTTTGTAGGTTGGAATATTTGATGCCACAAATAGTACTAGAAAGAGGAGGAATATGCTTATGAAATTGGCTGAAGGCAGATGCAAGGTACAATTAGGAGCAAAAATCATTGCCTCCCTTAAAAAGTCTTTGAATTTGATATCCACTTGTTTGACGAAAATAGAGTTACGTGCTTGTTCAACATCTGTCCTTTTAAGACTACCCCAGCTGCTAACTTTATCTCACTTGGTCTTTACTTTTTTTTAGATTATTTTTCTTGAGACAATTTGTAACGATCGGCGCATCATTGAGAGGAATATACGCATGAAAATTCAACAGAGTCCGGATTATGCTGATCAGTAAGTATTTATCAGCAGTATTTTTTATGGCCACTATAAAATTGATTCTAAAATTGTAATCTATTCAAGGACAAATTTCGAAGCTGGATTGGAGGATTTCAAAACCAGGCTGGCCAACTATGAAAAGGTCATTTTTGAACTCCTTGCATGTGAAAATTTTCATGACAGTTACTCATATCTTACCTCATTGGAAACATGTTTTTATTAAAAGGTTTATGAACCCGTAGAAGAAGGATCATATATCAAAATGATTGATATGGTTGCTGGTCAAGATGGACAAATACAAGTAGGTTTTCATTTCTACATTTGTTTCCATTGCCTTGTCTTTGAATCACAAAGAAATGCCTATCCTCCTAACAGTAATTTTTTTAGTCATATGTGTGTATTTAGTGATTTGGATCAGTTATATTTCAGGTGAACCACATCAGTGGATATCTTCCTGGACGAATTGTCTTCTTCCTGGTATGTTGTTATTTATATACTGCACATCCAGATCTTCCAAACACTGTAATATAAGTGACATATTTGGAGCACTATTTTTTTAATATGGTCTGTTTTTGGAATGCATTAACATATCTTGCACAAATGCTTATCGCGTGTGAGATGAAGGTTGGCTATGTAATCGAATGTGGTACTGAAATTGCAAATCTTATGCAGGTAAATACACATTTGACTCCACGACCAATACTACTTACAAGGCACGGAGAGAGTCGTGATAATGTTAGAGGCAGAATTGGCGGTGATACAGTTATAAGGTATAGCATGTTCCATCTTTTTCTTAATTTTGGGAGTAATTTGTTTTCATGATGGTACGAGTTTTAGGCTGTCATTTGATCTGCTAGTTTAAGTGTAGTTTTTTTGTTAGCATATGCAAGCATTCTGTGGTGCAGTAATCCTGTGCAACTCTTTACATATACACATTATATCTATTTAGCTTCATAGATACCAATTTTTTTTATGGTAAATACTCGATGTATATATTTAAAAGCTTTGTATTCTGAGACAATTTGTAAATTTTGGCAATCTGTTTCAACAGTGATAGAGGAGAAATATATTCAAAGAAACTAGCCAACTTTGTTGAAAAGAGATTACGATCCGAAAGGGCTGCCTCCGTAAGAAGCTTCATTTGATAAGTTAATTTCAGGGTGCTAGCTTTTTGTTAGATGTCCTTGTGCCGTGCCGTCAAAATTGCTTGGTTTTGCCACAGATATGGACTAGCACGCTACAAAGGACTATCATTACGGCCAGCCCAATAGTTGGATTTCCAAAGGTACTTGGAAAAAGTTTATCTGGTTTGAAGCACTTGTATGTTGTAAACTTTATGAAGCTGAGAAGGGAATTTTGCATTGATCCATAGATCCAGTGGCGTGCACTGGATGAGATTAATGCTGGAGTGTGTGACGGAATGAGTTACGAAGAGATAAAAAAGAATATGCCTGAGGAGTATGAGTACGTACCTGCCTGTTATCCAAGTTAAAAGAAAATGATGATAGGAGGAGTTTGTTTAGATGATGCTGCTTCTTTTGATTGTGCAGGGCACGAAAGAAAGATAAATTAAGGTATCGGTATCCACGGGGAGAATCATATCTGGATGTCATTCAAAGGTTTGAAGATTTTTTTTTGTCTAGTTTTGTTGATGAATCATTGAAAGGTTTTTGTAAAGCATATGTTGTGGTTGTGATTACAGATTAGAACCAGTTATTATTGAACTAGAGAGACAACGAGCTCCTGTGGTGGTGATATCGCACCAGGTAATGAATGGCACAATCCATTGGTAATTACTTACACAAATGGTGAATAACAAACGTGTCTGTTTGGACATGAAGGCGGTGTTGAGAGCACTGTATGCTTACTTTGCGGACAGACCTTTGAAAGAAATCCCGCACATAGAGGTCAGCCAGTTAACGTGTGTTTTGCAAAGGTGTTTCATATTATGTAAATCCTAAACCCTCGTCTTCTACAGGTACCACTTCATACCATAATCGAGATCCAAATGGGGGTGACTGGCGTGCAAGAGAAGCGCTACAAACTCATGGATTAGCATCTCTTCCTTCCCTTCCGCCAAACCATGTACACCCAACCCACTTGTCTAACAATACCCAACTCATCTGATCAAAGGTATGTATAGTATAGCTACCACATTATTCACACTTGAGAATCTCAGCTCTCTTTTGCCCTCTACTCTTGTGCATTTCAATGAATAATGTAGAAAGCCCAAGCCTGAATCTCAGTCCTCTGTCTACACCAAATATTAGCCTTCAATAATACATATCAACAGTAGCCAGCCAGCCTCCTCTGGTAAAGAAAAATGAAGAAGAAGACAGTTGTAGTCGCGACCCTAAAATATTAACCATATAATTATGTGACTGCTACTACTAGTAGCTTATCAAGCTTGGATCTGATGATGCTGCCTAAAAGATGCATGAAATCGCGGAGCACCGCTGAGGGTCGTACGTTCGACTACTTTTCAATAACCAATTTGCATGGGTAAGTATGACTCATAAGCTACTTGGATATAATGATACTCTAAACCCTGCCACTAATTAACATCTTACATCTGCTCTGCTCTGCTCCACTCCCAATTTATTATAACTTCTCTCTGCTCTCCCTACTCACTACTGCTCTCTCTCTTTCTTGGCTTTCACGATACAAAACTGCTTCTTGCTCTCTGCTCGTGAGATGATGTTGGACGACGCATCGCCCGGTACCAACTCATCCGCGGCTTACCATGCCGACATGATGCTAGCCGGAGTTCTCTCCCTCCTCCTCGTCATCCTCTTCATTCTTCTCCTCCATATTTTCGGCACAAGATACTTCCTCCCTAATCGCAATGGAAACACACCCGCCCCTGTCCGCCTCGAAACCTCGCGCTTCCGCAGCTTCACCGCGTTCTCGTTCCTCGACGCCACCAGTCATCAAAAAGGCCTCGATCCTTCCTCCGTTGCATCCATCCCTGTTTTTGTGTGCGAGGAGAAGAGGTTGAGTTTGGGCGAGTCGGAGTGTACGATTTGCTTGAGTGCTTTTGAGGAGGGAGAGATAGGTCGCAGGTTGCCGACTTGCGGCCACGCGTTTCATGTCCAGTGCATCGACATGTGGCTCCGCTCGCACTTCAACTGCCCCATTTGCAGATCAGCAGTGGTTCGAGGAGATGACGGCGAAAGGAACACCGAGACCAAATACTTCTCCGCATCCGATGACGCCGTTGCTGTTGAAATTGATTTAGGGGCAGAGCAGAACGACGATTCAGTGCCGGCGAATTCAGCTGACTTTGTGCAACTCTCTGCTTCTTGGCCATTGAATGAGGTTCGATCGATGATTATTCTGGTGGAGCAGTGATTTGTGACGTTGCAGTGATGACAGAGTGTTTCAGATTGCGATGGAAGAGGAAGATCAGCAGATGACTGACCAGACCCATCACACAAACAGTATGCTGACATGACAGTGGGTACAACAAGACGACAAATACGGTCAGCAGTCGCTACTTGTCATTGACTTATCGTTTTCGTGGATCTTAGTAATCGACAGTAGTGGGCCATGTCGTGTATGTCCATGGCCCAACATGTTTACAGCAACAATACGGGCCCTTGAACTAAAGCCCAATAAGGAAGGCCACGGCCCAATTAACTAATTAAGCCAACAGTACCTATTAAATGAAGCGTCCTATCCGCGATGACCAATTCTTTTTCTGGCAAAGCCAGTTAAAGCGGTTCGCGTTGTTGTCTCTGATAGTTCCAACTCTCAACATGATGAAATGCGCATGCAACTTGACTGGGTCCCGACACTGTGGCCCACAGCAAGCCTCGTTTTTGTATCATCACATCATCTTCTTCTTCTTTCTGTAGAGAAAGACAAGTCAGGAGGACTTGACTTCTAGCTCCATGATTCAGATCAGGGTTTCTAATGGATCGTGCAATCATGACTTTACAGTCCCAGCCCAATCTACATTTGGTAACTGAAGTTGATTTCACAGATCCAATCTGATTGTTGCTGTTGATGCCCAAGTTGTGTGTGTTTTATCCGAGACTGAATTTGCCATTCGGATGTGAAGGGGAGCTGAAGAGAAAGTGGGTTGGAGCCAGAAGAGCAGAGATTACTGTGTCAAGAAAAGGAGAGGGAAGACGATGAATATCTGCATATGGATGGGGTCACAGACATTTCAAAGGTGGCACTTTTACAGGATCCAGCCAGCAAACAGAAGAAGCTTGAAGCGTTGAAAACACATTGAGACCACCCCATTTCTTCTGATAAATCTGTTGATGGACTGGTTAGAGAGGTATGGTTTTGCCTGCAGCTTTGGGGACAATGAGTCTGTTACTGGGGTTTAATGTTCCTTCTTAGGTTACTGCTCTTGAGGAGGCAGTGTGGCATGGCATTAAGGCTTGGCAGAGCAGCTGATGCTGCGGGTAATAAGGCTCGATGGCTGATGGACTGGAAAATGTGCAGACGAGAGTTCAGGTTTGTTTTTTGAATTCATCTGCTTGTACGTTCCTCATCTTGTCATCATCATCATGTTTTGCTGTGTCTGAACAGGTGCGTCGAATCCAGAGTGCAGTAGCGATTCTTGACCAGTTGAAGTTGATGGAGGCCATAGTCTTCTCAGGCGAGAATGACTCTTCCAGAGAGGCATTCAGACATGAGTTAAGCCTGAATGGATCATCAAGAATAACCCAGCATTGGGAAGTTTTCAGCTAACAGAAGAACCAGCTGCAATGCACAGGACAACAAGTTAGACAATCAGAAATCAAAGATTTAGAAGCTCTGAAGTGAGAGACTGTTGTAATTGATAGATGCAGATATAAATGGCATCTGACTTGGAACTCATTCCATCAGCATAACCCTGATAGTCCTTGAGAATTATTCTACACACTGCTCGCATCGGTTCATGCTATAAACTACCGCATACATAAAATAACATTACATTGCAGCCCATTTGAAGCTGAGTAGAACCTTTTGACGGCACTCTGTCTTTGCTCACCCGCAAATGATAAAACTCCAAGCTAAGAATTGAAAGCGAGGGTGCTCAACAATATAGAGATTAAGGGAACCGTGAGATTGTCATCAAGTGTAGTGCTAATAGGAAGTGATTCCACAAGTGCAGCTCCAAGAGACACAGCTAAGAAACCCCAAACCATATCCCAACTTTCAGTAACAAAGCCAAACATGGAGAAATAATGCATATACCTGTGACAAAGTAATAAGATCAAAAGAAAACTATATAGAAGAAACATATTGTTTTAGATTCATCAGCCTTTTACTCTTGTTTTTTAGTGGAGGATGTGGTTTATAATCATGGCCGGTAATGCAGGTTTTAGAGTGTAGTATGAAATGAATCCTAAGAAGAAGATGAAAATTCTTAAGAGTGAAGAGTCAGTTAAAAACTCACGCTACGGATGCTAAGAAACCAGCAACTGCCATTGCGATGCTACCAGCAAAAGATTTATTGCCGTTGTGAGGAAGTTTTTGACCACCAAACTTCCTTCCTATGATGTCAGCCAGACCTGGAATACACAGCAGACACATTCATTCGTGTGTTAATGCCTAATGTGAGGAAACAAACATAAGAGGCCCTTTAATAAGAATTAATATCTTCATGATTTCTTCTGAAGTCCTAATCGTAAGAACAGGCAATGCATTACCATCTCCAGCACAAAGGTTGCAAATCATAGCTATGGAAGTGGGTGATGTTCTCCAATATATCGCAGAAGCTACTGTGGCAGCCAGAGCATAATAAAGCGGTCCCTTGAGCAGCTCCCTGTTCATTTAATAGAAATATGAAAAAACTTGGCATTTAAACAATAAAGCCAAAAATAAAGAAGTGTCTAGTCAAGAAATCTAGGATCAGTTCTAGAAGAATGCTAGAGATTGAGACCATAAAATACTTGGTCATCATTTGGTGTAAGAATTTATTTTTAACCAACTCAAAAAACTGCCACTTTTAGTTCTCTTCAGCCACTCATCAGGAAAAAACATAGATAAGAAACAAATGATTAACCTGTGATCCCCAAATCTGCTCATTGATTTTACAGTGGCCTCATCTTTCCATAAGCCAGATCCTATAAGAAACATCTTTATGATGTTCAAGCCAGGAATTAGAGAAGCTAAAATTGCTCCGCGCTTACCAGCACTGCATAAACGAGCACTTACATTCGATGAGCACGATATTTCTACACAACAAAATAACTTAACTGATTCACCTCTGGATTCCTTACCTGAACATAGGCCAGCACAGCATGAAAATCAACCCAATGCTTATATGCACAAGCTTTCTGTTCATTTTCTACAATAAGCAAAAAAACAAAGGTATCACATTTAAGGTCACAAGCATATGAAGAGAGGCTCAGATTATATGAGACAGTGACACCTTCACCATTCCCTATTTCTGAAATAACTGCTCTCATCAAAAGTTCATATCATGTTAACATCAACTGAGCAACAACATTTACTCATTCAAAATTGAACAGAAAACTTGAAATCTGCATATTTCTCCCACGAACAGATTCTAACCGAAGCATTGTCATATAATAAACACAACAACGAAGACAGCTACTTCAACGTCTCAAATTCGGTACTACCATTTTCCAATTAAGTACCTGGTCGAAGATGCCTCGTTTCGCAGTCTCTTGCCAACCCTTGAGAGTCGAAAGAGCAATAGCCCCTGAAATCGCCGTGGCGCACAAATCGGCAACAACAGGGTCATAATTCTTAGGTAGCATGGCTAAAGCAACTAATCCTCTACCTCGATGAAACTCAATCTTCTTAAACCTCAGCAACTCGGAAGACGAGCCGAGTTGGACCGGAAGTTGAGGTGAGTAGATCTTGAGGTTGAGAGGAGAGAGAAGAGTCGTCGAACGGAAGTTGAAATTGGCCAAGGCGAACATAATTGAAGGTCAAGTACTTGACCTCATCTAATGAACATGGGGAAGCCCGGCGTCGCGGTCGAGTCAGATGCCACCGGTATTTGGTTGTAGCTGGTAGGACCCAGTGGAGATGAAGGTAGTTGTTGGATGGTGTGGACTGGATTGCTCAATTAAGTAAACGACAACGTAGTACCATTTTGTTTTCTGCGTGCATTTAATATCATGTAAGGTCGAATCAATACGGATCCATAGGATAAGGTACCAGAGGGCTTTTGTCAGGCCCAATAACTTAATGGGCTGGTAGATTTGGATCGTCTACTACCTTTTTGAATTAGGGCTCCCCATATGGTCTCCAACTGTAAATGATTAAACACGAAATGCAGAAGCAATGAGATCACAACATCGGAGAAAATCAAACCCAACAAAAAGCAGGATTTTTTTTTTGAAATGCCACTGATTTCTAACTGCTGTCATTTTCTAATTTTTTACGGAATTGTTACGGAATTTATACGTTTATTTATGTGAAAATACTGACGTTCAGATGTCTATAGCGAGTTGATTTGGAGACTGAAACGAGCAACTGGGACACCGACCGAGTCCATTTTCATTGCAAACAGTGCAGCTTCTGAACCCAACTTTTTCAGTGTAAATCTTCCGGCCGCCACTGCACTCATCACACAGGACGAATCTGAAACCGCCGCACGCTTGGCAGACTCCGGCATCCACAGTGGGCAGCCCGGCGACTAGTTTTTTCAATTCACCGCACTCGTGTAACTGCTTGACCTCGTCGGCGCCACCTACGTACCTCCCGCTAATGAAGACTCTAGGAAGGGTAAGGTTCTGGTCGTTGAGTATCCGCTTGAGCTCTGATAGGAACGATGAGTCCATGGATAGGTCGCGCTCGTCGATCGGAACTCTAAACCCTTGCAAGATGGCGAGCACGGCTTTGCATGCCTCGAATGTCGGTCGGAGGACTCGGAGGCTGGTGTAGTAGACTACGATTCGCGCCTCGGCTCCTGGAAGCGAGAATTGTGGGTCTGATTTGTTGGCGGGGGGGACGGATTCTGTTGATTGGGCGACATGGATGGGTTCAAGTTGGGTCCTTTTTGAGTAATCAGCGGCGTTGATGGAATCTAGGAGGAGGGATTCGGGGGTGGAGCAGACGCGGAGGATGGTGCTGGCGGTTCGAACGCGGTGGCAGATGGATGGGAGTCGTCTCAAAATGGGTGTGTTGGGGCTGGGATTGGAGTCTTGTGAGCAGATTGCGGGTATGTCTTTGAAGGAGGAGAATGCGAAATTGGATGATGAGTTGGAGGTCCTCACAGGCGATCTGGACCACGGGCGCCACATGAGGAAGCGCCGTTGAAGTTAGGAGATGAGAACGTCGAAGAAATTGATGGCGAGGAGGAGATTTGTACGCGTTAGTGTGTTTGTAAATTTTGATGGGAGTTCATATTGTTTTTGTGTTGGGAGGAAATGTAGGAATGAGAGAATGGAGGAGAGATTTTGGAGGGAGGGGATGTTATTGAAGTTGGATTAGTGTGAACACAAATTTATCATTCTTATTGGGCTGGGCTTGTCAAAAGGGCCTCTTTTTAATGCATGCTCGCCACCAGACGAATGGGCTGGGCTTGCCCATTACTGGAAGGACCGGAATCCCCTCTGTATCTTATCTGTTCCTTGTAATCTGCATATGAGTAGACCAAATGCTGCATTGACTGGTTCAGGAACTAATACTGCATTTTATTAAAACATGGCATGATTGCAGTTTAAATGCATGGTCCTTAGACCCTTTTTGATCTCATGCTCATCAAAGTCATGAAACTCTCGCCCCCTCAAAAGCCAACCAAAATTAAGTCACAATGCTGGATTTTCATTTCACAACGGCCACCAATTTCAGCAATGTACATTTGCTACATTCATTCATTTATCTACTCTACTCTCATATATAATATATATGTTTATACGGGGGAAGGAGAGGAGCCCATATCCAGATTGTAACTTACCTAGTGTTGCCGGTGGGTCGGAGCAGGGCTGATATGATCTCGCCGAATTGAGGGCGCTCGGTTGGAGAGCTATTCCAGCATTGTGTCATAACGGATTTTAGGACAGGAGGGCAGTCTTTTGGTATTTCAGGTCTGAGGCCACAAGCTGCGATTCCAACCGCTGCTTGCACTGGTGAATAAGCATTGTACGCTGCCTCCCCGGTAACCATCTCCCACAGGACCATCCCAAAACTGTAAACATTGCTCATCCATGTCTCTGTGACAGTCTCTGGGTCTCCGGCAATGATCTGTTTTCAGGAATGGATGACAAATAGTCCCAAAACCCTTATCATTTCAATATTCAAGCCTTAATAAAAATTATAAGTGAGTAACAGTGATAGTTGGTTGCCCCACTAAACACATGGACATGCTCACAATGATGTTTACTTAAGAATAAAGAATTCCTTAGATTAAGGTAAAAATACAGTGGAAAGGAACCTATACATGTTGAGCATGGTTGGCCAATGATGCCATGATGTGTGGGAAATTCCAGACAAGATGAAAATCCCACTTAAACTACATAATTAGATGCATTGGATCCAATGATGACTAAAAACACTAATGTAATATGGAAAGAACATTTTAGATCAGATTATCGATCCCTTTTCATGAAAAGTTGCTGACCCAGATACTAAGTGCATGTATATTGTCATGAAAAGAACAAATTCTATGATATAATGTTCGTTTCACAGCTATAACTAAATCTTACCAAAATAACTGTATGAAACAGGATGCATGATTTTGTATTTCATATTATGCATAGAGTGAGAGTTAACTGACCTCAGGTGCTAGCCACCGATAGCCATCAGTTTCATACTCCAAAGCTTCAACACCCTTGCAAGCCGAAACAATACCCATATCACCTAAGCAAGCATTACCATGTCTATCCAGCATTATCCTCTGCGCATTGAGATCTTTATATGCAACGCCATGATCATTCATAAATCTGAGACCCTCTGCCACATCAGTCATTATCTTCAACACTTCCTTGGTTAGGAACTTTTTCTTTTTAAACATATGATCCATAAGTGAACCACATTCCATTAACTTTGTAAGAACACATAACCCATGATGCTCGTCAATGCAAACACCATGAAACTGTATAATATTCCTGTGCCCATACGTCATCAACTCTAAAAGGTCTCTTCGAAGTTCAAACTCGAAAGAATTACCCTTGTCACAACCTTTGAGCTTCTCAATAGCCACACGTTTACCCTTAAACACACCTCTAAATGAATTTGTGCCAATTTGATTACCAAATTCCAGACAATCAGGACTTAACAACCATTTCTCTATCTCCTCGCGGCCAGAACACACAGTCTGCCACTCATCAACCAGGACTCTATAGGATGAATCGGGCAAAGGCATCTGCAGTGGAAGTGGAACCTTTTCAGCGACATTCCTATTTTTTTGTTCACTTGGATCATCTTCAACGTCACCTTGTTCTCTACCAGTAGCATCCTCTTGTTGACAGCCACATAAACCGAAAGGCAGCTTAACCGTCATAGATTTTGGCTTTTTTACAGCAGTCTTCAAAGCACTTTCAACTCGAGCCTTAAACATTTTCTCATGCCCCGCCTGGACTACAAAATGCACAATCCCTAAACTACATCCTTTCTTCTCATATATCTGTACTTTCTTAAAGGATATCCCTAAATTTCTCAGGGCACACGAAATTGCAGTCCACGAAACTGATGAGTTACACGCAAATGTGAGCTTACAAGCTGAACCATGAACTTCATCAGTTGACAAATCCTGTATATGAACAGAGGGATGAGCATTCTCAATTGCCAGCTCTATCAATTGCATATGTAGAAGCACATCCTTCATCTCAAATCCCACCTGCGAATAACTACAACAAAAACACACTTCAGACATTTCAACAAACACATAAGATTTATCAACAGTGACCTAAAATACACATCCAATATAACCAGCTTGAGAATTTTTGTAAGCAATTCACCTATTGGGAAACGAGTCATGGTGCTTGCGGATGCTTGAGGCAAGCTTCTCAGGCAGCTGGTGATTCCCAGGAAACGGCTGGGACAAATTCCGTACCACATTATCCCAAACAGCTTTACGACAGTTCTCGATCTTCGAATGAAACTGCGGCCCTTCACGAGCCGTTTCAAGATTCAACGAGTTTTTCAACGAAGCAATCGCCTCCGAAACATTCCGCCCAAGTCTCTGCAACTTCTTCTGCATTAATGACGATGACGAATCCCGCACTCCGCTAGACTCCAGCAGCACTCCCTCCGATCTGTCATTTCCTCCCATCAACACCCGCTCCACCATTTCCTCGTCGTTGCTCGACTTTCCTGCCCAGCACTCCAACGCAGTGGCCATGGCTGACGGCTGCCTATGCGCTGATGCTGCACCTCTCGTCAAACTTGGGATTTTTCAATTTCCTCACCGGCTAGAAAAAGCTGCAGTCGAGAGAGGAGAGACAGAGAGATTAAGAACGTGTCGAGGATGACGCGTCTCGATTGAAGCGAAACAGAGCTTGATTAATCAAGCTTGTTGGGTTTATTTGGGCTTTAGTAATATTGAGGCTTAATTAGAGACGTGGCCTTGCCCAATGAAAAGCCCTAATCCATTTGGCCTATTGATATCGCAGCGCAGCAGCTTCCGTAGCAAGCTTTGGGTGGGGAACGATCACGGTGTTGAGGAATAAGCAACTTGGTTCCCATTTTTCTTCGGATCGATGGCGACTGTTGAATCCATGGCGCGATTGGAGGTCAGCGTGGTAAGTTGATTCTTATTTTTGTAGTAACTGTGCAACAGTTTGTCACTCTTTTCACTTTACTCTGTTCTGAAATCTGATTCATAATGTTCATGTAGATGTTGTGTTAACTGTTTTGACTTTACTTGTCTTCTGCTTCTGTCCGTGACCATGAAAATAGCTAAATTGGTGCTATGTGGTGTGGTAGTGTCATTCTCCATACAGTGACCGCATTCACTTTGCACATTGCTCTTATATCTTCATAGGGTTATAAGCAAAACCAATCCAGCTCTAGTGCTTGTATACATACATTATATAAGTTGACAAAAGAAAAGGTGTCATTAATTAGTTTCCAGTTTCTTTGAAATTGAACATGATGGGATTTCTATTGTTTGTTAGGATGCTTGTCAAAGGAACATTGTTCAGTCACTACATCTTACTTACAAACGAACTTTGAAGGACCATCGGAATTGTGAATTTTATTCCATCCTTTATAAAACGCGAGTCCTAGCTGATTTTTGTGTGCATTATACGTATCAGCTTCTAGCTGTAGCATACCATCTAGGCCATCCTTGTTTATGTACTATCCTCATATTACTCTTTGTTTTGCTGGCCTAGCCTGTATGATTCTTATGTGTTTTGGAGCTCTGCGGGTTATAATTCATAGTTCATCTCTGTGAGGATCTTACAAATCTCCCCAAGTTAAATTGTCCATTTAGTTTCACCATCAGTCTGTATATAGTCCTTGTTTGGATTCAAGTCTTGAGCTTGCTTCCCTGATTGTTAAATCTGATGAGTAGTGACATCATTATTTGAAACCCACGCCTAGTTTTCATGGAGCGGACACTTAGTTTTTTTACACCATTGTCAATACATATTATTTTGTTTTGTATGGATAACATATAGAATACATATCGTGTCATCATTTCATGGCTGAATATGCTAATGAAATGTGAAGCAATATCTTTTAACAGTTGTAAACAAGTTGAGATCTGAATAAAAATGACTTGTGGGGCTCTTGAATTGACATACGAGTTTGTCTGCATTTCAGGTCGGCTTTAAGAGAATAAGAAGTAGCTGAGGCTTATAAAATGGTAAGAGCAGACACTGGATGGTTTTTCTTTATTACATACATGAATACCTGATAAAACATTTACAGTTTAAAGTGATTGCCTCATAACTATCCCTAGGACATGGTAGCCACTCTTAAGAGTTACTGGACTGATTTTTTCCTTAATGCTGGTCACCTTAAGCGGCCTAAGTTTAGTGTCCCGTGACTGATGTTTGGTGACTGTCAGAACATACATATGTATGGTCTAGCCCTGGATTTAAGTGACGGTTCTTAGCAAATTAACTGCCTAACAGTTCACACCAGCTCCGGCTATGTCGAAATTCTTAGGTGGACATGTCCACTGTCCTAGTAGCAGACGCAACCTGTAACATTAAACAATTGACATTTAATTTGCATTGCTTGATTGAGTTTACTCAAAATAGGATACCTTCTAGTGGTGGAGCCTTGTCATAAAGACTATATGTGCTGGATTGGATGATTTAGTTTTGGTCAACAATTGATCGTAGTATTTCTACGCTATTCATCAATGGAGCTCTGCCCTTTTAACTCTTATGTGCCCACACATACACACAAATGCAGTGAGGCATTTATTTATGCTTCTCTTCTGAGACATTTAATGGAAGAAGAATCTAAAGCTGCAAGTAAAGCATTTATCAGACTCACACATAACCTGAGAGTCCTCCCCTTTTAGTCATGGTAGATAATCATCGCATAATGTTAAGATGTGAATCCCTCTTGATATTTTGAGATACTTCTCCAATCATCATATGCGAATATTCACTGTGATGGCACTCATAAAATGGTAAATTGAATCACTTATTTTATTCACTGACAGTGATAAATGAATTGGAAGACGGAGTCACGGAAAGGTTGATCGATCAAATCAAGAGAGATGAACAGTGTATGATTGGCGATAAGATTAGGTAAATGCAGTTTTAAGTTACGGTTATGTAATCGCAATTAGCTGAGGTAGCTGCTACAACTCAATTTACCATGGTGCAGAAGAGTGTCTCACTGGCACTAACCAAAGGTAGACAACATTCCATTCAACACGAAATGAGGGTGGTGGCATGAGTAAGCAAGATGAAATGATAAATATTTCAAAGTTGTGACGTGCAGGAGGTAATGCCTTATTCCATACATCGCCTCCGTGTAGCTAGGATCAAGAACTTCGATCACAAACATCGCCTCGAGGCTAATCTTGAATTGTCAGTTACTAGCAGCCAGCCCTGTCCTGCCCGGTGCCTCATAACTTACTCGTCATCAGCCGCAACAACAAATCTTTACCAAGTAAAGTTGGTAAATTTTGAAAACAAGCATGTTGGTAGGGTAGGGTGTAAATGGAACTCATTCATTGAAACTGAATCAGGCTGCTTAAATCAACCCGACGCTTGTAAGTCGATGATTGGGCCCAAAACAGCTGATTCAAAATTTAACTTGGTTGAGAAAGTAGATAGATGTGCTGTAGCCATCCGGGCAACTAGGTTGAATCATACATACCATGTCATTTCTTGCAGGGCGACTGCCCTCTGACACATACTTGATCCAAAAGTTGCATACAGTGGAATACTGGAATTTGGCTTTTGCAATTCCTGAAACGCTTTCTCCAATCTCTGCTTTCACATTTTTCTCTCCTGAGAATTCCTTCATTCCCACTTTCCAAGTCCCATCACATATCACACAGAAAACCACAACCGCCAAGAGACCCTAACTCCTCTTCTCTCTCTCTATTTCTCAGCAGTAAACCCGAGCCCTGACTTGTTCTCTCTGCTGCTCACATTAAATTGCAGCAGCAAACGCTGATTGGTCGCCGCAAAATCAACACCCCCGAAGAAGAATTAAATCCAGAAGGAAACCCAATGATTCGATTTTGATTGCCGTTTCTGATTTCTCAGCCAAGAAGGTATTCAAATATGGAGTCTGGTTCCGGATCGGCTGCCGCTCCTGGCCCAGACCAAGAACCCGTACAGCTGGCTGCGGCTGTTGCTGCTGGAGAAGGGTCTTCTTCGGCGCCTGCGGTGGGACCGCCGAGCAGATACGAATCGCAGAAGAGACGAGACTGGAACACGTTCCTGCAGTACCTGAAGAACCACAAGCCGCCGCTGACGCTGGCGCGCTGTAGCGGGGCGCACGTGATCGAGTTTCTCAAGTACTTGGATCAGTTCGGTAAGACTAAGGTGCACTTATCGGGCTGCCCGTGTTTCGGGAACCCGAACCCACCTGCCCCGTGCGGCTGCTCGCTGAAGCAAGCTTGGGGAAGCTTAGACGCGCTGATAGGGAGGCTGAGAGCTGCGTACGAGGAGAACGGAGGGCGGGCCGAGTCGAACCCGTTCGGTGCGCGGGCTGTGAGGATATATTTAAGGGAAGTGAGGGAAGGTCAGGCTAAAGCTAGAGGCATTCCTTATGAGAAGAAGAAGCGAAAGCGGGCTACCGCTGCAGGTGGCGGCACTGGAGCTGGACCGACAGCCCCCACAGGTGGGGCATGATTCACATACATATTTATAAATTATACTATTATATATACACGAGTTATTGATCCTTGTTAAGATTTTTGCTCGGGAGAGTTATTATAATCGATCGTGATTATGAGTCAAACCCTTATCTGGGCTGAGCCAGTCTTATTCTTTTTCATCGTAACCGAATGTTCAGCAACCTAGTGGCAAATGATCAATCGTGTTTGATGATGAATACGTACTGACACTGAAAAATGCACTAGTAGTGCTGGGTAGCTATGTGTTGAACGTTGTCTGTTCCATTAGAGAAGTCTGATTTGGTCCAGCTAGCCAGTACACGTGTGTTTAATGTCTGAGTGAATGCTCATTGACTGCTTGTACTGTTTTTTAGGTTTTCATATTCATATACACAGACCAATCATGTATGATGGGAGAATGAATAGCTGGGGGAATGGAGAGATCATGATCAGTCATTAGTGATGATATTATCATTTTGGTTCTTGAATTCTCCATTAATCTGTACAATAATGATTATGGGAGGGCTACTCTAATAATAGTATTATTATTATTATTATGTTGCTAGTTGAACCACCTCAGATTGACAAGGACAAGTGGCCAAACCATTTATTTTGAATTCTTGGTTGATTACGATATATCTTATTAGGTCCCAATCATTGATCGTAAGAGTATATATGGCACTGCTCATTGGAGAGACGACAGACTAATGAATAAGCTATAGGTAGGTTGTTGTTACTTGTGCCTTTCCAGTCTTTCATCTCTTGTAACTTGCGGAGCCACAAAACCATCTCTCTATGTATATATCTAGAGGCTAGAGCAGCTAGGTAGGCGTTGATCGTCTCATCATTAATTCATGCATGCATGCATGTATGATGACAGTAGTGGAAATATACAATGACGTACAAGTCTGAGATTCAGTTGCTTGCACGGGATCATATTCTTCAGACCACCCTCGCTCATATTTGTCGTGCCAGAAATTAGCTGCGGGAGGGAGCATCGTGTGTAGTTTTTGTGATGGATGCAAGTCGAATAATTCCCTGGTTGTTTTTGTCTTGGGGACGATGGGCCCCACAGTGTTGCCGACACTTGTTCTTGCACCTTTCTCCATCACATTTTTTCTTTATGTAGCAGAGGAGAGCTCAAACATTCAAGAAGCTAGCAAAAGGTACGCTTTTGGATATATGAAGTTTTCATACTCCTCATTCCAATGGCCATGTATTTACATGCTTGGGATGCAAACAATCCGTATAAAATGTATGATATGATTAGCAAGATACTTGCCACATTAAGAGTCACCCAAGGCACATGAACAGGTTGAAGTGAAGTGACCGGTTTCAGAAGCATAACCGCGTTAGAGGTGTGACTCTGCCTCAGCATTTTGATTTATAAAATAATATAGCACCACCATTTTCTTCGCACATATTTTCAACTTATTCCAATTCAATCTGCATAAATACTTAGCAGGTCATCACCAGCTTAATTTGTATTCAAAGTAAACAAAAACTAGCCAACTCCTAACATGCTCTGCTTCCTACTGGTTACCCAATTTAAAGGGACTCACAGTGCATCATGATAATTGAGCAATCAAAGCCATCAAGCCAGTAAATTATGTATCAATGATTAGGCCTAAGCCCAGCAGCAGTTAAATAAAGAGTCACATATTTCCTTTTGCTAAATGGATAAATAAATAATTTATTACTTAACAGGTATCCAAGAATATATGTTATGATAAAAATTTAAAGTCATATAATAAGATACACAACTCTACAGCTGCATTGGTCCCAAGGAAACTGAAAGCAGTGACAAGAAAAGAAAACAATACTAACTGAAATGAAGCCACAGTACATTTAATATCCAAGAACTTCTTTTTCTCTTCTAATTTTGTCTATTTGGAGGTTAGTTACACAGTATCCTAATTTCATCTCTAAGAATACGAGTATTACATCCCAAGTTTTTGACTGGCCTACACAGATGGTCTGATACCTTTTTCTATTCAGATTTTCATTTGCGTATGCTTCATTCGATACTCCATTTCCCTGTAGTGACCGGATGTATTATCAGTATAATGGCTGTATATAAGATCGTGTTACTGCAGATGTAGAAAATCTCTAAGATGCAAGACATGTTTAACAACTATCTTCATCTAACATAGAAACAAATAAAATAAGATTCCATAGAATGAAGTAACAGAGCCAAATGCTTTTGCAGATTCTTTTCTGTCCAACATCTTTGAACATGGGCAATCATGATATAGGCATTGGTTTACTGCTAAACATCTGCAGGCTGCAGCAGCAAAGTTGTCTATGGTGAAATATACCACATAGTATTAATTACCTCTTTTCCAGTAATGTTGTGCCCGCTCAGTGTATTGGTACACTAAAGTCTCCTCTCCACACAGTCTTTCCTTGCGCAAAAAAGAAGGCCCTTTCAGAAAGCAATTCTTATAAATCAATATAGAAGCCATTTACTTCACAAAAGAAGAACTGCAACAGGTCAAAAAAACAAATAAAAACACAATTGAATCTTACCAAGCCTGGGAACACATCAATCTCACAAGCTTCAACCGTGTTTAACACACATTCCCAATTACCTCGCTGCAACAGAAAGCACAATTCATCAGCACAAATGAGCATCGCATGCATCTTTCATCAAATCATCTATGCATTCGTTCCACTTAGCAACTTTATAAAGCTGTGACTTGCAATGTTTATATAACATTCATCTAATTGCAGCTGAGCTGAGTGTATATAAACATAATTAATCAACAAATAACAAAACATTCATCTGCAGAATCTACAACATGATCATAAACGGAAGGACCTGAGAAATGATGGTGCCAATCGGGCTAATCATGGTACTTCCGCTTGGAACCAGTCTCAGGTCGTCGAGACTGATCAATTCATCATCCTCGAAACTGAACAGGTACGGAGGCGCGATAACTTCCCGCTGCTGCAGTGATCGATGAAGAAAACGACGGCCAAAAGTATCGCACAGAGCCACGCAGCTCTCCGATCGGAATGGATGAGTATCGGATACCTAGAAACTCGTCCACGCTACGACGACGGTTTAGTGCCCTCTAAAAGTTATGCTTTCCCATTCATAAATACGAGTTGTTTCCTAAAGTATGGATGAAGTTTACTTTGTGGGCCGAAAAAGGCGGTTATAACAAGAGAAACTCTAAAGAGTATCAAATCTTCTTGTATATTGTATACATTTTTATATCTTAAAGTAAATGGAGGGAGCAAAATACACTTGTGTAATATTGTAAACACTGGGGTCACAGTGTAATTAAGTAAAAAGTAAAAATGTAAACGTTGCGTCATCCAACGGTCGAATTGGCACGGTCAAATCGAAGAGCGACGTGGAGAGAGAGGGGGAGAAAGCAGAGAGATGAGGAAGAGGAAGGAGAAGACGAATCCGTCCGAAACCCTAGCGGCTCAGAAGATAATAATAGATGGAGATGATGAAAAAGGCGTTTTCTTTGCTTGTTATTTGCTGACGTCTCTTAGCCCCAGGCACAAGGGCCATACCTACATCGGGTTCGATCCCCTTTCTCGTCAATTTTCCCCATGATTCTTGTTCCCAGATCTATTTAATTTATATTTGATTGAACCTCATAACGACTTAGATCTTCCATCCTTGTCTGTGCAATGACTTATCTCATCTCAGTTATAGCTTCTTGTTTGAATTGTCGGATCATTTCTCAGCTTATAGTCCTGAATGATCATACACATCCCTATCTTTTCAAGTATAGGACTTGGAATTCGAAATTTAACCTAACAAGTAAAGATTTTGAGGACAAACATATGTGCTTTCTGCAGATTCACTGTCAACCCAAGGCGTAGAATTAGGCAGCATAATGGAGAAATTGGATGTGGAGCAGTGAGGACTAAAAGAAAGCGGCCTTGGGAAATGGTGATGTGCATCTATGGCTTCCCAACTAATGTTTCTGCCCTTCAGGTGTTTTAAATTTGTTTGTGGAGTGAGTACTTGTGTCTTCTGGTATGTATATTGAAATGTTTGTAACACTGACCGTTGTGACTTTGGACTGAAACTTGCAGTTTGAATGGGCATGGCAACACCCCAAGGAATCATTGGCAGTGAGAAATGCCGCAGCAGAATTGAAATTGTTATCTGGTGTTTCCAATAAAATCAAATTGGCATACACCATGCTAACCCTCCCATCGTGGCAAAGGTTAGGATCAATACTTCGTTTCTTACAGAGGTGTGAAATTCAGTTTAATGTGTAACTGAAGTGCCAACTTTTTCCTTTTGTTATGCTTATAGCTTGAGCCTCACTGTGAACTTCTTCTCAACAAAGTACACCACACATTGTGCCAGTTGCCCAAGTTTGCCACAACATATGAAGGTCCAAGTTCACTCCATGGGCGATCTGCCATGTTATGGTACGAGTGCTAATTGCTCGTATGAAGATGAATATGATTTGGCTGCTGATGAAGAGGTGAACTGTCCCAGCAGCCTTCTTGACATTATGTCTGGTGAAACTGATGCAGCATGTCCTAACTCCTCCGATGATCAAAATGACCAGGCTGAAAATGGTACCATGCCAGATTCAGGGAAGGAAAAGCGGCTGTCCTCTGATACGTCTGATACGCTTGCTAGTTCATTCAATATGGATGAATTTGTCAACGAGAGATTGTTTCAAATGCCAACTGACAGTATAAGAGACTGTACATTGGATGGAAGACTAACTCTGGAAACAGGTGCTTCCTCACGGCAATTGCCAACTGATGAAAAATTCTGGTCTATATTGGAAGAGACTTCAACTTGGGATTCATATGGTTTCGCAAGGCAGCGAAAAAATTCATGCGATCTACTTGATTCAACCTTGCCAAGATCACCTTCCCTCAGCAGTATACAGGATTATGTCAAAGACTTGGGTGCTGGCAGACTGACAAAGAAATCTAATATTGATAAAAGTATGCGAGCGAGCGGGGTTATTGATTCTTCTGCTCAAGTTGAGGTCATCGATATTATGACCCCGTCACCAGACTGTAGAGTAAGCATACTCAGCAAAAAGAGAAGGGCTCCTGTTTATCCATCGATAATCGACCTGACCAGGTCCCCTAATTTTGTTCAGCTGTAGTGTTGAGATTGCAAGTAATAGTGGCATACATAGAGATTCACAAAGTTAAACCAGTATGGCCATGGCAGTATGAATATCCGCTGATGTGTATTTCCTGAGTTTTCTTCTCGAGACTATTAATGGAAGCTTCAGTTGATCGATGGATGGTTCAGAGAATAATTTTTGCCATGAAAACTGTATCATGTAGCTCCTGGAATGATGACTAGGCAAGGGGCTGCGCCATTTGAGGGCTTCCATGTTCTAGTTTTGGTGCATTTACTCACATAGCACGTGCTTTGAGGAATCGAAACTGGCTTCAGCATTTACTGCGGCGTTTACTTCATCCATTTTCTGACAAGTGGCCAAGAACTGCCACATTCTGTAAGCTGCTATCATCAACTCTTCCAATGCAATTTCTTAACCTGGTTTGTGCTGGTTCAGATCCGATCCAACAGAGAGATTTAAATCTGGGATACAGTACAGAATAATCATGTCTGAGTCGGAATGTAATTATTTGTCTCGGACCAGAAACAACAATAAGATGACTCCATTTTAATATATTGGATGGAAGGTCTGATAGTGCCATTTTGTGAAATCCTTGCCATGCATTTCTTCTGTATAAGACAGCTTGTTTTATGCTTCTATGGCCAAGTTGGATCAGTCTGCTGAACCCATTTCAGTGGAAATGCTCAAAGACGATGATAAGTTCATATCAGGGGGCCTAACAAGGAAGCTCGCATTTGACACCTACTTATCCTCAGCACCAGAATGCAGGAGCTCGCGCCGCACTTCCATTCCAGGCACACCGAAGCACAGGCTCCGCCAGACTCCACTTCCTCCCCTCACACCTCCTCCATCCTATTTCTTCAAGTCGACCGCAACAACGTTCACAAAAAAGCACTCGACAAGGGTGTACCCTGGCAATGTTGTGTTTCCAAAATTCAGTTTCATCACTTCTTCTACTCAGTCGTCCTTATCATTAGTGTCATCGACTTCACCTTCTACCATGACACCTTTGTGCGACTATTACTACAGCAGAAGATATGGATTCACTTTTGAAGCAGGTGGGAAAGAGAAGGAGTATTTGAGATCACCTTATTCACCATTTTTGTGCTTCGGTTCCAAGGAATGTAATAGACGAAGGGCGTCAGGAGGCCGCTACTCCTACTCGAGTATTGTCAAGAGGTTCCTGGGTGCTTTAACTCCGTAGGATAGGATGTCGAGGGTACTGTTTTTCTCAACCGCATAGCACAGCACAGCTACCTGAATCTTCTTGCATCTTCAAACCGGCCATGAATTAAAAAAATCTCGATTCCATTGGCATAATGAGTCTACTCCTCCCGTCTTCACTGTAGAAAAAGAGTAATAATGGCGTTTTATGGGGCAAACCAAAGCAACTTAGAAATAATGTTGGAAGAGGGAGCTAAGCTAAACTAAAGTGCAGGACTAGGACTGGCAGTTAGGATCGCAGCGTCGAATAAGGGTCAAACAAGAAGTGTAGAATATAATTATTATGCTAGGAGAGATGAGTGATTATTTTTGATTCATATATCTTTCATTTCCCAAATTTATGCCTTCATCTTGGCAAAGCTGATCTTTTCTTCATCTTTCATTCTAATAACATTCATGCTCTTTACATTTTAATGTGAGCTCTAGGATCTTTCTCATAATAAAAAAAGCTGCTGGCTCATGTTTTCAATAACAGCTTCCTAATCTAATCAGGTCAACACATATATAATAATACCAAATTCATACGGCACAAGTCGCCATTTTCACACGTGTGTGCGTGGATCAGTCACAATGCAGCAAGCTGGCAGATGGCCCTTTGTTTTCTCAGTTGAGAATCATGAATATGTATATGTCTGCACCATCTTAAAAACAGCATCTCTTGTCCCCTCCATATATATATTTTGGCTCTTTACCTCTCCCTAACTTTATTCAGCCATCATCGCTCTCCACAGATACATGGACAGGTAGCCAAAATCGCTGGGTCTATGGAAAAGAGAGTGCATTTGTTGGGTCCTGCAGCGTCTTTGAACAATATCACACCTTGTGCTGCATGTAAGCTGTTGAGGAGAAGATGCGCGGAGGAATGCCCCTTTTCTCCCTATTTCTCCCCTCAACAACCCCATAGATTCCTCGCCGTTCACAAAGTCTTTGGTGCCAGCAATGTCTCCAAGCTTCTCATGGTAAGCAGTTCAAAATCTCACCACATATCTTTATACTCTCTAACACATATCTGTGTCCTATACTGCAGGAAGTTCCGGAGAGCCAGCGGGCAGATGCAGCAAACAGCTTGGTGTACGAAGCCAATGTGAGGATAAGAGACCCCGTGTATGGATGCATGGGCGCCATTGCGGCTCTCCAGCAGCAGCTTCATTCATTACAAGCCCAGCTAGAAGCAGTCAGAGCCCAGATACTCAAACACGATATCATCAGATCAGCATCCACTCCCACCAATAACTCTACAATTACTGCTGCAGCTGCGAGTTCAAACACCAATCTTTCCATCCCTCCTACTTCTCTCATCACTGCTCATCATCACTCTGACCGTCGCTTGATGAGATCTTCTTCCGGCACGCTCTCAGCAGTGGCTATGCTACCGCCATCCTCCTCCTCCGACCTCCCTCAAAGGCCACTCACACCACCACTGCATCCAGCAGCAGCAGCTCAGTCGGCTTCGTCCAATTCTTCCTCTTCTTCAACCACCAGCACTGCAGTAACTATCTCTTCTCTATACTCCGCTCTGCCTAATAATTCCAACTCAATCAGTTTCAGCACAAACAATGATGGGTATATGTGTTTCGATTAAATCTCCTTTTTTTTCCGGTTATGAAACAAGCTCGTCGGACTTGTGTCTCCCATCCCACATAATATTTTTCTAAGAATAATAGGCAGTCCGGAAAATAGGATCAGTATCTATGTATTTGGTTTACTGGTTTTAAGCATTACGTGTTGACTTTTGCATTCATGAAAACAAGTGCAGCTGAGCTGAGCTGCTTGATTAAAGGTATTCTGCAGATGAGTGGAATGGATCTAGAGGTCGAGGACTATTAATTGTCCAAGTACATGTGCCATGTTCAAAAGTGTACTAGAAAATAGCATACTAGTTTAGAATTTAGTAGATCGTAATACATGGGTGATGAATGAATGATACTGCACGTCTATCAGTTTGACCGGTAAGATTAGGCAATAATATGTTATACTAAATTGCCAGCAGTTGCTGTCAGCCTCAAGTAAGCGATGCGAAATTAAGATATTGTAAACCCCACTGATGACAGCAGCAGCAGCAGCAGCTTATAATAACAGGAATGCATTGAAGCATACAATGCTGATATTCTGATGAGTTAACTCTTTGTCTAGTGGGCTTCATTTTTATAGTGACAAAGTCAATGATACACCAGGCAAGAGTTGCTTATTCATTCTTAATGCTAGTAGTGTTCTTGCCGTGCAGAGCTCCATCAACTTTATATAAATGTGTTGTTGTTATAGCTTTGTCAAATTCCTCTTACGAAAATCTAGAATCTGATTCACGAAGTAGAGACTTGGGAAGAAAAAAATATATGGAAATTTCAAACAACTCTGCATTACTTGGAATTTAAGAAAAAGATGTCACCTTACAGTAAGGCTAGCACAGCACTCATGTGAATCAAAATCATAAGAACTAGGTAATAATTTTTAAAAGTCAAGTGAAAATGTGACCGATAACAGTGCAGTGTTTCTTAATTAGTTCCTCCTCCTGCAGTTCTTCCTGATCTCACCTTGGGATCCAGTGAGGGGCTTGATGTCACCCATCTTGATCATGGCGGCAGCAAAGTCTGAAGTAAAAGCGCGGGGACTCTGGCTATAAGTCTTTACCAGCGAGTCAGTGGAGCCACCATTGATGAGCTGCTGATCAGAATGGAGCAAGCCCTTTTTGTTGATGAGGTTTCGAAAGTAGCTGTTGTCGAAGGAATTTGGAGTCTGAAGGTCTAGTGGCGCCAAGTTGTTGTCCCCAGAGCCCGACTTGCTAGGACAGTTGCCTTGCCTCATTTTGGCGAATGAATTGTCAATGTTGGTTTCATTGTAAATGTGGGCTCTGAAGTTGGTGCACCTTGCTTGTCCGATTGTGTGAGCTCCTGATAAAGTTACCATTTCTCTGGCTGAGAGGCCCACTTTTTGGAACTTGGAGATGAGGTTGCTGAGGGTCGAGGTGGGTGGTGGGATGGCTTTGTTGGCTGCTGAGCGGCTTGCAGTGGTCGAGTCTCTTCTGCCAAGCTTCACATCCCAATAAGGACCCCCAAGCTGCAGTACATATGAATGAAGATGAAGTCAGTCAGGTAAACGTACATGATTAATATGACTACTAGTGTATGCTTACGCTAGCAACAGAATCACGAGCAGCGATGGCGAGGATATCAGCGCATGAGACGACGCCGGGGCATTCACTCTCCACCTCTGACTTAATATCATCGATGACGTCAAACCCTCTGACAGAATTCTTGTTCGGGGTGGCAGTCTTTTCGCCAGTGAATGAAGATGTGTCGTCCAGTAAGATTGACCCATCGCACCCCTAAACCCAATAAATATAAGACTTCTCAGATCAAACCAATCCATGTAGCCAAATTAAGTGGGATGGAGGCTTACATTCACAAAGCAGTCATGGAAAAAGAGACGAGTGATGGAAGCACCCATGCGAGTTTCTTTAGACACAGCGGAGTGAATGCCAGACCTCACAGTGTCGAACACTTTGGGGCAAGTTTTGGAGTAGTGGGTCGTGGAGAGTTGAGCAGATGAGCAGCTCATCAGCGTCATCACAGCCAGTAGCACAACAAAGCTAGCAGAAGCCATTTTTGGTAGATGAGGGAGTATGAAGCGATGAAGGATGGTATATATAGAGATTTGAAGAAAGCACAGGCTGCGGCAGGTCACCTAATCCAGAAGACCGACAATATCAACGTTGCACTGCATGGCATATACTATGGCTGGCCTTGCCAGATTTTTTCTACAGATACCTACAAAGCATTGACATAATACGATCACTGCATTAAGTAGTAGCATAAAGTTATGTGAAACGATCAAGGTTTGTTGTGGATAGTTTTACTTAAATGAAGGCGGTCAAGTGCATGTATGTGAGTGAGTGCTAAATGTCAAGATTAGGGGCTCATTTCATCTATCATACTTAGCTTTCATCAGTTGCTGATAAAAGTGTGGGATTTTCCGGGTATTTAATGCAAAAGGCTATCTTTAATCATGGATTAAGATTTATAAACTATGGTCTTTATTCCTAAGGAGAAACTGCAAAATGACCTACAGCCTACATATATACAGCCCAAGTAGAGATAATGAGGGCATTATTAGAAATGTATTTTGATATGGAAATGAAGAACTAATTAATGGTTGTTGCTTTGACCGCTTCATTTCAACTCCCAACTCTTCTTCACTAACCAAATATTGACATTATAACACCTCCCCTATAAACTATATCATATCTCCATTAAATTAATTTAAAATGAATTAAGTAAATCTCGGGCCTACTAAACAAAGCTAGGCCCAATTTACTTATCGAAGCTTGAACGGCCCAATCGGCTTATCGATTTGTGAAGCCCAAATCGCCTAATTGTGGGATGGGTTGAGCGGGGAGAGCCTCAGCCGTGCGGGTGAGAAGCAGCCATGTACTCGCCGCAGCTTCCGCTCGCTCGCACAGGCATCGCGTTTTCATCCGACGCTGCGAGCTCCAATCCCGAGACCGGTGAGTTGGAGGACTCTCTCTTGCGACTCGTTCACCTGCACAACCAATCCTCTCTCAAGCTCCGCGATGTCACCGGTTAGATTTTTTCATCTTCATATTCCGGCTCCGTCTCGACTCAGAAATTGAAAGTGTCTGATTCGTATTATTGTGACAGAGAAGTCGAAGAAGAAGGCGATCAGGAGTGCTGGAAGGGTGTCGGAGCTGTTAGTGGAAACGGTGAATGGTGGGGTGCAAGAGGCATTCGTCAACGAGAAGCGAATTGAGCTCGAAATCCGAGCATTGACCGAAACGGTTGTTCGGTTTGGGAAGCAGACTGATCAATGGCTTGCTGCATCTCACGCTATCAATACTGCTGTGAAGGTACAAATGGCATCAGTCTCTGATCTCTATCTTTCAATTCTTCTACAGGGTTTTTGGACTACTTTGGTTGGATTTTTTGTATGCAGTGATCTCATTAATTCCATCTTGTAGCTCAGTAGATAGCTTTTTCTTATTAATCTGCCTTCTCCCTCACATATAACTGAAAGGTGCAACTTGAGCAGCTGCTTTCAAGATATATGCAACCTTTAGGGCTGAATAAGCATACTTTGGTGAGGAGAAGTGTATCCCATTGAGAGTGAATTATGCCTTCAGAGTAGATATAATGATAAATGTATATTCGTTAGGCTCACCCTGCAATCAGCTTTGTAATAGCATTATTTAGGTGAAAGCCGCTCACTTCCATTTTTCAAGTTGCCATGGCCTGCAAAATGTTTAACTTTCAGTTGGAAACATTGAACAGGAAATTGGGGACTTTGAGAATTGGATGAAGACAATGGAATTTGACTGTAGAAGCATCACTGCAGCAATCAGAAACATTCATGGAAAATGACTTGGTAAATTCAGTGGCTCTTGAGTTAAAAGAACTCGTAAGTAAATAGTATTCTATGATCAAAATGATTTTCGCATAGAGTTTGATCATGTCTGGAACTGTGTACAACTACGTACCAATGTGTGCATTTGTGATTGCTGTCATGCTCAATGTGGCTTGTGTCTCCTGGCTATCGCTAGTGTTAGTAAAGGTATAAACGTTCGGTGGTTGGATTATGTCTGGACTGAAGCAATTTGATGGATTGATCACCAACTCTTGTTCAGGTGATACGTACCAGTAATGTAATGGTGCCATTTGTGACCTGATTAATTTTTAATTTACTTCTCAGACATTCAATCAGAGGTTGTAGTAGTAGCTAGCGCTACTTGGGTGAAAGCTGCTTCAAAGTATTACCGTGTTTTTACATTATTGCTCCGCATTTCTCCTCACTTATCTCTCTCGTTTCGCTAGTTGAGCAAAGCAATTCCTGTTACTATTCAACAAACAGTAATAGCAATCTATATATTTTATGCATCCATAATTTTCTCGAGGAGAATTTCTATTTCTATTCATATTTTTTAATAATTTTTTATATTAGATTTTTTTTCATATTTTTTCCGTTACTATTATTTTTTCCATATTTTTTTCGGTTTTTTTCATACTTTTTTGGTTTAAATCTCGTTGGAAATAAATTTGAACCATTAAATCTCGTCCAGATCGACTTCGAAGACGTTCTTGCTTCTCCAGCTCTTCCTCCCAACCGCTGCATTTCAATCAGTCGAGAATGTTTTCAAAGTGAGATAGAACGGTTTTAAATTGAGGAATTGTTTGGACCGATGGAGATGCCCTAAGAAAAATGGATAAGGGTATGCTCCGGTTTATTTTTCACCTGTCGAACTAGCCAATTTGTCACGATTGAACCGACTTGTGTATCCGAGCCGGGCCAGCTCGATATTTTAGCTTCAATGAGCCACCCGTGTCAATTTGATGGGCCTCAAAGCTACCCCTAGTCTCTTACTGGGCTTATTAGAAAGGGAAAAAGAAAATGTTTGTGTTCATCTTCCGGAACAACTGGACCGCAGACAATCTGGGATCCATGTTTTTTCAGATGATATGAAATCTAAAAGCCAAAACAAGAAACCAAAGAAAGCACTACTAGTTAAAGAGCCGCCACGCTCAGTCAAACACACGAGGTTTGACTCCAAAATAGATTGATCGCAGACGCATACTTGTACCCACGCAATACGCCACACCACTCTCATTACAAATAATCAAAAACATTACGCTTACAGCCAGCCATTTCTTGAAGCTTAATCTATTCAATTTACAGCTTGCTTTCATTCACATCAAACGTGACCATATTCACTTCTTCTTCCTCCATTCACAAAGCTCCTTGTTAATCGATCTTGATCCATTTCAATGGCGTCCCCCTCATCTTCTTTCTTGGACACCTTTGCTAACTCCCCCTTCTCCTTCTCACCTTCTTTCATGAACACCTCCTTCTCCGATCTCCTCAACTCCCCTGCCGCCGCCTCTGCTGCAGCAGACGACACTAGTTTACTGTTGAATGGCTCCGTGAATCGCGGAGTCCCCAAGTTCAAGTCGCTGCACCCGCCTTCTCTGCCAATCTCTCCCACTCCCGTTTCCCCTTCTTCCTACTTCGCTTTCCCACCTGGTTTAAGCCCCTCCGACCTGCTTGATTCGCCGGTGCTGCTCTCTTCGTCTAACGTACGTTGCGTGCACGCGGACGTCTTCTTTCTTTCATTCATTGGTTGGTTGTTTAATTTGTATTTTTGTTGTTTTCTCTGCAGCTTCTTCCATCTCCGACAACAGGGTCGTTTCCTGCAGCTCTGCCGTACGACTGGAGGACTCTGAACAATCAACAAAACGTCAAACGAGAGGATACCAGAAACAACTATTCTGACTTTACTTTCCAACCTCAATCGAGGACAGTTTCAACTGTAAGTCCACTGCGCTCCGAATCCACTAAGTTTAAACCTGCTCTCTTTTCTTCGTGTTCCTCTGAATCTGAACAGAGCGAATTTTCGTGTGCTCATTACAACTATCCATCACTGCAGATGTTTTCAGCTGAGCCTCCGAACATGGAGAGAAATAGCAATGATTACAGCAACTTCCATCAACCGACGCAGACTGTAAGAGAACAGAGGAGTTCGGACGACGGATACAACTGGAGAAAGTACGGGCAGAAGCAAGTAAAGGGCAGCGAGAATCCGCGGAGCTACTACAAGTGCACGATTCCGAGTTGTCCGACCAAGAAGAAGGTGGAGAGGTCGGTTGAGGGTGAGATCACTGAGATTGTTTACAAAGGCAGCCATAATCATCCCAAGCCACAATCTACAAGAAGATCGTCTTCTTCGAATTGTCAGTCGATTTCAGTATCTCAAACGACCTATCATCATAGCGCAGATGTCCGAGATCATTCCTTCGGACCTCAGGCTGTGGCCCACCAGTCTGATTCCGCAGCCACGCCTGAGAATTCGTCCAATTCTGTTGGGGAAGCTGGCGGAGATGAGATTCAGGCCAAAAGATGGTAACAAATAAACTAGTAATAAATCCGTTCATGTCATTAGGTTTGTAATCATAACAGGTGTGGATTATGGGTGTATGTTTCAGGAAGAAGGACAATGAAGGTGAGATCATGTCGGCAGCCGGTAGCAGGGCGGTACGAGAACCCAGAGTTGTGGTGCAGACGACTAGTGACATAGACATCCTCGACGATGGTTATAGATGGAGGAAGTATGGTCAGAAAGTTGTCAAGGGAAATCCAAACCCCAGGTAAGTTAATAATTCGATGGGGATGTGAATGTTTTTTCCTCGAGAAAAAAAAAGTTGATGCTGATTTGGTGGGGTTTGATTTGTTTTAGGAGCTATTACAAATGCACCAACCCAGGATGCCAAGTGAGGAAACATGTGGAACGTGCAGCGCAAGATTTGAGAGCAGTGATCACAACCTACGAGGGAAAACACAACCATAATGTCCCAGCAGCCCGTGGAAGCAAGGTTGACAACAAAAGTAATATGGCTGCGACAGGGCCTGGTTCAGGCTCAGCATTGACTAACAACTCATCGATAGCCAGCACAAAACAACCATTCACGTTGGAGATGGTAGACGTGGGGTTTGGGAAAGCGGTCGGCCCGTACAATGACACGAAGAGTCACCAGGAACGGAATAACAGTGGCTCCATGTTGTATGTAACAAAGGAGGAGACGAGAGAAGACATGTTCCTCGGGTCCATTTGCTACAATGAGTGATGACGGAGGCTGTTGACTTCTTGCAGCTTGGGAATGAAACAGAACTGGATTCAAAGATCGAAACATTCTGGTTTTGATTTATTTGTTAGTGGTTCAGACATACATACATAGCTTTACATATTGATTGGGTTTTGTTCGTTACAATACCAAATTTGAGTGAGAAAAAAATAGAAAAAGAGAATGCAGGTGTGATTTGATTGGATGACGTGTGCTTAGGGTTTGAATGGGTCAAGCTGTGATAATAGGAATATATGACTTGCTGGGCACGGCAGTCAAAGTCAATTTACAGAATGGATGGATAGAGACCGGAGGAAAGTGGAAGTGAACCTTCCGAATTTGAGATCATTCATTTAATTTGATCAGATTGACTGAGAAATTGAGATGTTCATTTCACACTAAATGATGTCGACTCATTGGGGTGGCCCCGCGCTCACCGCCCATCTGGCCTAACCCCAGTTGCTTATCCCGAAAATGAATGTACATATTTCTTCAGGCCGTTAATAAGAGGCATGTTAAGGCCTAGCCCAATTCAGCGGCCATATATTAATATTATGCCCTGCAACTCAGAATATCATTTGTTCCTTAATATAATACCCTGCAACTCAGAATGTACAGTACAGTGTTTTGATGACGAAACAGGTAACAGGTTCCCAGCTCAGGTACAGATTCTAGCCATTATGTTTTCTAATCAAACGTGTGGTAGTAATGTAATATTCACTCATTTCTACAGCGATTTCTCGCCCAGTTCAGGTTCAGCTCTTTGATACGACAGACTCGACTTTCACAACCTGCGTTCTTTCGCTAGCCAACGCTCCTGTCGCTTATTAATTCAGGACAAAACACAAGACGGCTGAGTTTTAACATTAATAGGATACTAACAGAACAGGTGCACACAAGGCTATTTATTTCATTTCAACTTGATCACTTCCTGCCTCCGCTCTGGCTACTACCTCTAAACAACACATTCATCATGCCCTCAACCTCTTCAACACTGTACTTAATCAGCTTGTTCTGCTGTTTTCCCAATTCCTGCAAACTCAGAAACCTCCCAATGAAGTTTCTGTAAGTCTCCACCACTGAAGCCTTCAAATCATCCTGTAACATTTCATCGAAGAAGACCCATGAAGACTGAACTTTGTGGATCTCTTCAAACTGCATATTGAACACCTTAAGCTTCTCCTTCATGGAAGCTGCAGTCACCGTCCCAATTTCCAACTTCAAAGCTCCCAGCACCTTGTTCCATGAGCTCCTATGGTAGTTCACAAGGTACTGTCTCACTTTCCCTGACTGTTTCCTGACCCATTCATCTCCCAATATCAAACTCAATTCACTATCCTTCACTTTCTGCACAATGTACCTCCCATTGTTCATCATAAACAACGAGCACAGAGCAGGCACCCTGTAAATCTTCGATTTCGCTTCCAAATTACTCTCCAGAAGCTCCATTATCCAGTCTATTTGAACCACAAGTGAAGCAGGCAGCGACCGCTCATCAGACTTGCGATACTCAACAGCTGATTCTTCAAAAACTTGTTCCAGAGTATCCCTTGACCTGAAAGCTGCCCGGAGATAGTTCATAACGTAGCGGGTAATGGGATGCACACCCCCACCAGGGACCGGAGTCTTGGCAGGATCTCTTCTGATCAAATTCTCCAACTCCATAAAAATCCCTCTTATTGCTTCTCCCAATCTCTTCAAAACAACAGTAGCTTCATTTCGAAGGGTGGCTGAGTATTGATCAGAAAACTTCGCTTCGAATTCTGGAATCAGGTCACGCAGCGTCTCAAACAAATCCAGCACCTTGAACAGCCTCTCCGGGGCCCTACTCCTGACTGCCACGGCGTCAGCGAAGTTCAGAATTTGAATGGTGGCTCCACGACAAACCTCCATGAAAGCCAGATCTGCAGTGGTAGCTAATTGCACGCCGGCGAAGACGCGATCGCAGAGGCGTCGCTCGCTTGGAAAAAGGATTCGAAGCGCCAAGTTGGCTCCTTTTACCCACCGCTCGATCTCCTCGTCGAGATCTGACCAGTTCATGTTCTGAACATCCTCGCTGCTCAACTTCTGTAACCCTAATCTGGACAAGGACTCTTCCAAGAAGTCTCTCCGGCAGCTGCTGTACACATGCGTACACTCCTTCCCGTACCTGGCAGCAACCATCCGCTCCGCGATCTCGTGCAGGTCGTTGATGGTGCCCGAAGGCAGCGCGTCGATGATGATGTCGTAGTTGGTGACCGGATGCGCGATTGGGATCCCATTTACTTCCCCATCCTCGTCAACGCCGTCGTCTTCGTCGGAGTCAAACGCGTAGCCTGACTCGCCGGTACCGAATCCTGAACTGGAATCCAACGCTTCACCCCCTCTCTCCATCAGCGCCCTGAACTCCTCGACGATTCTAAACATGGTCTGCTGCATTAGATCATCCGCTCGCCCAAGGCAAGCCCTGACAGCTTTATCCGTCGCCATCGGGGTCCAGAACCGAATCGCGGCGGTCAACTCATCCACAGCGTCTAGAAATGTCGCTGAGTCAGCCGAGTCGGCCCAAATCGGGTGGTCAACGGCTAAGTACTGGGAGATCTGGCGGTGAAGGGAGCTGAGATTTAGATCAAACTGTGCAGCGGGGTTATTGGTGTCTTGCTCATCAGCCATCTTGTCCCGTGAAAACCTCCCATCGAAAGTCGAGAAGATCTGAAGTATGTCCTCCGCTGTTGTTGAGTCGTTGTGGCCTAGCGTCTTGGCTATATGCCGCGCCATCGCCAGCAGCTTTTCCTCCCCGTTCTGGGCCATCTTGATTCAACTCAACGCAACAACAACGATTCCTAAAATTTCCGGTAATCGACCTGGTGTTTTCTTCTGCGATTTCGATCGATAAAATTACCTGGTGGGTTTCCACGCGGCTTCTGTGATTAAAAATTAAAGTGAGAATCAACAAACAAAGCCAGAAAGAAAAAGAGACGGTAGAAGAGCAGAGCTCTAAAACAGAGACATGACACGACTCAGACAACCACGACGTGGGACCGACATCATCCCCCGATGAATTTAATAAATTAGCTGAGACATTAACCACGCGAATTTAATGTTTAATTTAATTAATTACGACGACGGGCTAACGGGCTTTGTAAAAACATAGGCCCAATAAGAAAAGCCCATCTTGATGATGACGGCACGATCTGTTTCCACCGGATCGAGAAAAAGAACAATCAAGGAAGAAGAGAAATCTGCTTGTTCCGCCCCGCTGATCATCCGCTGGTGGTATTATGCCGTGCGTTCTCCAGCTGCTGGTGGTCCTACGCCGTGCGTTCTCCAGCCGCGAGGCGCTCGGGATCCTGGTAGTCCTCACCATTTCTTACCAGCGTGGAAATTTTGATTCGCTTGTCGATTATGCGTGTTCATGGCGCTTTAAGGGTTCCTGAAGATGTATTTTTGGACGATCAGGAATATTCGACTCAAGCGAAAAGAAATTAGTGTGAAAAGCAGGGATATGGTTAATTCTGTATACAAAAGGCTCTGGTAATTAGGTCACTAACTGGTCCTGCAACCGCGAGCTTCGAACATTTGACGGAGCCGGCTATCTTCATCTCATCTCTCTCAAACAGAGCAACCTTTCTTCCTTGCTTCTCATCGTATTCGCTCAGTCGACGGACTACAAATCGTGGCCTGATTTTGGCGACATGCCGTCCAAATTCGGCTTGGCCGGTGGTCTGCCGGAACGCAGGATTCGACCTTTTTGAGACGCGGTCGATTCACGCCAGTTCAAAACTGCTACGAAGCTTGTCACTTCAATGCTTGCCAAATATCTCCATTCTCCATATGCTCTTGTAATTAATCTTCTTTCGTTCTTTCTTTTGTTTAAATTCCTAATTTGAATCAGTAGCCATTTGTCTGGTTTGCTATTTGATTTGTATTTAACAGTCGAGGATTTTTTGGAACTGATGCAGTTATGAATTTTTTAAAGTGAATTCATATTCTTGGAAAGTGGAATTCAAATGTGGGTATGGGTACATAAGGCGATAAAGAGATTGATGAATTATGTTTATCTGTAGGCGTGTAAAGCTTTAGTTCTGGAAATGATGGGTAAAGATGAAGAACCCCTATCAGCATGCATGAATGCCAAGGAATTATTGTACAAACATGATGAATTGTGCATGGATGACCTCACTCTCAGCACATTGCAATTTGTTTTCCAGAGACTCATAGCTGTAAGTATACAGTTCTCTGCGATTCAAGAATGTCTTGAACCTGCTTAGATGTGTTTGCGCTTACGTTTTTATACCTCGTTTGTAAATTCCATAGCGGACTTAGCCACTAGTTGTTATGAGCATGCAAGTGGAAACTTCCCTAAAAACTTGGAGACCTCTTTAACTGCTATGTTCTTGAGTACTCATATGCCAAACAGCAATAGGTTTGTCTCTGAGACTTTAACCTATCCATGTGTAATTACTTCATCATCTAAATGCATAGAGAATGTTGCTTTGTTTATTTTATTTATTTATCATGTTGCACAGATAGCTATCAAATGTACAAGATTGCTGGAGAAGAACGTTTCCTACTCTGGGCTGTTTGTAGTATCCGGTTGCACGTTGGTCATCATCCAGTTTTTATTTTTTTCACAAATGACTGATAAATGGCTGGCTGCCTCTACATGTCATTTCCTCTCAAGTTTTAGTTTTACTGTTGGATATTGGACCATTGGTGGAATAAGTCATAGTCAGAGACTTTGTGCGGGCATATTCCAATTATGGCCTCTCTATCATCTTGATACAGTCTGAGGCTGTAATGTACCAAGTTCTTTACAGATAAAAATTAGGACCCAAGTTGAAAGATAATGGGCACCATTTTAGTTTTCTCCGCTTTTTAATAAATCATTTCAATACTGGAATTCACATATGGTCTCCAGGTTTAGTTTATGGAATGAAGCCTTTTCTTTTTTTGTTTTAAGAAACTTAACATCCCTTCTGCCCGTTTTTTATGTGACATTTGTCTGGATCACTGCATGGGCTGTTGATTGAGAAGTCTTTTAAACTTTGATGTCGGATAGGTGCTTTATGGAAATGGATGTGATAAGCTGCTACCATTAGCTGAAGGTTTGCTTAAGAGGCACATATCTAACCATAGTCTGAACCTAAAGGTAAGTGTTGGCTACTAGGCTAATAGAGAATGCTTTTTCTGTGCTGAAGTTTTTCGGAATTTGTTGCAGCTCTCAATGTTTACGTTTCCATACTAGAAAGACAAGCTAAATTGGTGACGCCTTAGAGATTCTCTCTGGAAATTTAGGCTCACTTCTAGTGGTTGAAGTTGATAAATTACGATTGCAGGTACCTCCTAACCTAGTAACCTTCTCTGTTGACTACATTATGATCATCTGAAAATAGACATTTCTTATAGCATCATATTCATTTTGCTTACAGTTTGGTTGCTTTCAACTCAGTTGACTGGTTGAATTTCACGATATTTTTGAATGCATGGGACTTGAACTGTCATGAAGTGAATCTGCTCACTGGAGATGGCCCAGTACTATGTACGTTGGATATTGTCAATTCAATGCTTACTAAAGTACACCCTTGAGAAGGTCCAACGCATGGCATCCCCTTCGACTCTCTCTTTTTGATGAACTTGCATTTCTGGTTCAGCTAGTGACAGAGCTACTGGCATGGCATTGTATGATCATCCAATCATGTGTTCGATCAACCATTCCATCCAATAAAAAGAAGAAAAAAAACTGGTCCAGCAGATCAGTCTAATCCTCAATTGTCTGAAGGATGTTGAGAAATATACACTTGGGAATTTGTCCCACATCGGCTGAGAAATGAAAGAATTGTTAGTATATATTGGATTACAAAATCGTGACTCTTGAGCTTAAGCTTTTGAGTCACATGGGGATGTGATCCGGTATATCTAGCAAATTCACATGGTATCAGAGCCGCAGGCACACGACCTGGGCCGAATACGCGATTGTGGGACGCGTGAGAGTCTGTGACGAAGTTTCTCAGCATACTTGAGTCCAAGTCACTTGAAGCCTTGTATCAACCGATATAAAATTATGGTGAGAGCTGAAGCTGTGACTGTGAGGCAGCTCCTGAGGCTCAGAGTTGATGAAGCAGATTGTTGGCATGATAGAAGTCCTCACTTTGTTAATACAAAAATAGCACCTAGTCCTAGTCCGCTTGTTGCTAAACTACACTAGACGCACACGCGTATTGGAGTTATCAATTCCAGCTGCACTAAACAATTGTTGTCCATTTTTGTAACCGATAGTTGCAAGGTGTCATTTTAAAAAGAGAAAGAAGAAGAAGAAATCTATGTAATCAAACATAACAATCATTCTCCACCTACTTGTTAATCAAATAAAAATAATCATTTTTAGTTTGATGTAAATGCATCTCATATCCTCTGTCGTAGAAACTAGGGCAGCCTCCCTCACTTTTATTATTCATTGCCAAACACAGAATACAACACAAAATAAGCTCAAAAAGATGTTTACATAAATAATTCAGACGTAGTGGGTCTATGGGAATCATACTATGGCAAAATCAATCTTCGTTCGCCCGCCCGCCCGCTTGCGTGGTGCCCCCACCCCACTTTAATCAGTTGCGGTTGCAACCACCGCTTGCTGCTGCTGCTGCTGCTTATTCAACAGCAGGTTCCGCAGCTGCGGCTTCACCTTGTTCCTCCACAGCCCACCTTCATCCTCATCTCTCCCCTTCTCCTTCACGTCCACCACTACCAGATTACCACTCAGTCTGTACACCTCCACATTCACTGAGAAATTCCCCTTCTTTTCTTCCAGCTGGATCCCCAGCTCCTTCTTCCTCCTCACCCTCATCGTCTTCTCCACAATCTCACCCACCTTCTCTATGATCTTCTCCCCCGATCCCATCGTCACGAACCTCTCCGCGCTGCTCTGCTCGAACAGCCCAGACAGGTCCAGACCAGATGAGAAGGATATCAGGTCGAACGCATTCAGTTCCGTCATCGCCTTCTCCTCCAATTTCCCACCATCCTCCAACCACCCGTAACAATCAACATCATCATCATCCTCTTGGTAGAAACTCATGGCTTTCGCCGCTGCCTTTTCGTAGCCTCCGTCTTTTTTGAACCAGGGGTCGCGGAGGATCTCGTCCACCGTGACCCGGCTCTCCGGTCGGACATCCAGCAGCCGTGACAAGAAGCGTTTGAGGTCGGGAGACATCCACTTGGGGCAGCGGAAGTCTCCTTTGTAGATCTTCTTGTACATGGCCATGAGGTTGGGGTCGTTGAAGGGGAGGTAGCCGGCGGTCATGACGAAGAGGATGACCCCGCAGGACCACACGTCCACCTTGGCGCCGTCGTATCCCTTCTTCCCCAGAATCTCAGGGGCGACGTAAGCCGGGGTGCCGCAGAGCGTGTGCAGCAGGCCGTCGTTGCGGACCTGGCCGGCGACGGCGCTGAGACCGAAATCTGAGACCTTCAGGTCGCCAGTGTCGTCGACGAGAAGGTTCTCGGGCTTGAGATCGCGGTGGAAGACGCCTCGTGAATGGCAATAGGAGACCGCGGAGATGAGCTGCTGGAAGTAGTGGCGGCTCTGATCCTCGGAGAATCGACCCTTGGCGATCTTGGCGAAGAGCTCGCCGCCCCTAACGAAGTCCATGACGAAGAAGATCTTGGTCTTGGTGGCGAGGACCTCGTAGAGCTTGACGATGTTGGGGTGGCGGAGGCGGCGCATGATGGAGATCTCGCGTTTGATGTTGGACATCAAGGCGGTGCCGGAGATCTTCTTCTTGTTGATGACTTTGATGGCGACGCTGTTGCCGTTGCGGAGGTCCCTGGCGTAGTAGACCTTGGCGAAGGCGCCGCAGCCGAGGAGGCGACCCATTTCGTATCTGCCGAAGAGGGCATTCTGGGTGGAGGAAGGTCGTTCGATCTCCTGCGGCATGATTCCCCGGTGGAGATCGAACCTGGACGTTACGTTCCTCTTTTTCTTATGTAGAGATGAGAAAGAAGAAGATGATGAAAAAAGTTTGTTGGGTGTGGGATTGGATGGATGATAATTAGGGATTGTTGCAGCTACGAGGATTGAGGAAGAGAGGGAAAAGTTTTAGGAGGGATCGATTAGCTGCAAGTTTCTGGACGTGTCCATCTAAAACGAAAAAGCTCTGCCTAAAAGAAGATGAGACGGTACTAGTGTCGTGTTTGGCCATTGCCTGGTTAGTTCTACAAACGCGGCACCCGTGCCACCTGTCACTGCTGACTTTCAACTCTCGGGAAGAGATATTTAGAACCACCATGAAGATCTGACTGACAAGCCAGAATCATTTTCATTATCATGGGATAATCACCGCAACAAAGACTGTACGTACCAATACTATTGAGAAAAGAATAAGAAAACTGGAAACACCCATTACAAAGCACATCACAAAATTATCAATATACAGAAATACATATAACACAATGGGAGAGTCTAGCCTCTGCTCTTTCTAATATTCATCTTTCTGGTGTCATCCTTTGCTGAGGACCGTCCAACATCACACGGATCTTGAAAACCAATATTTTCTACTGCACCCACCGTTTTCGACAGTCTCCTCCTCTGAACCTCCTCCACCAATGACCGATGTAGTAATTGACTGCGCACATCTACCAGTGACCTGTTCCTCATTAATCTTCTGCTCTCAGCTGTATGCTTTTCAGCAGATATTGAAGCACTTTTCACTCCCATCAGTGCCTTGCACTTCTTATAGCATTCACCAACTACACACTGCAGAGTCTTAGAATTCCTTTCTTGACAGAACCTAGAAGAACCATGACCATTTGCACCTAACTTTTCCACAGCCTCCATAACAGGCTCATATTTTCCTGAGTATGAAGAGCTTTGGGAGCTGGTATCATTGAATATGTCATCTTCTTTTTTGTTTCCCCAAAATATAAATGAAACAAACAAGGAACTACATCAGAACACAAATTTTGCAGTCAGTCTGATTCTACATAGAAGATTAAACGTGAGACTGATGATTAAACCTGAGAACGATGCTTGCGACGATGAACAGGAGGAATCAGAGCGCAAAAGAAGACGATTCCCATCAACTTCTTGATAATCCGATCCAGAGTTATGTCTAAGTTGGCCCCATTTCTTCCTCCAATGCGGCAGTAGAGAAGATATCTCTCCTTCAATCATGTCACCAATTTCATTTGATTCCCAGTCGGCGATTTCTAATTCCTTTATCATCTCAATCGCAACACTAAGAGGGGTATCATTAACAGTGTCAAATGGAAAATATACGTTTCTAGATGTTCCTGCAAGGTAATGGGAAATTAAAATCCACCATTATTAAAGACTGATGAGTTTCTGCTAAACCAGTAATTATCATTGTAACAAAAAACTTGATAGTAGACCGTGTACCTCCTTTTTCGAAAATTTGGACTCTAAGAAAGATCGACTCATCTTCAGGATTCAGTTTCCCTGTGATAATCATCTTGGTCCCTGGGGAATCATCAACTATTCTACACTTCTCAATTTCAGTATCACAGAGAAGCGGTTGCAATTGCTCAAGCTGTCTTGTAGGCTGCAATAATGCTCCCTCCGGCAAAAGAAAAGGTTCTAATAACAAATCCTTTGCAGGTGGTCTTTTAGAAGCAAGTTGTAAGCATTTTCCAACAAAAAATTGAGCTTCTGGGTCTTGAATCCTGTAAAAGGCTGCAGGAAGCTTTCCCTTGAATGACAAATTAACTGGGATTATTAGTCAAGAAAACCTGCAAGTAAACGGTATAATGAAAACGAAAAAAAGATAACGTAGCATTAAACTGAGTCATAAACATACCACAGTCACTTTTTTATATATTTGTGCTGGATTTGCACATTCACTGTAAGGAAATTCAGAGGTTAGCATCTCTAGAACACACATCCCAAAAGAGTATATATCAACCAGCTCATTATATTCCTCCTCGTATAGTTCCGGAGCCATGAACTCTGGTGTGCCTGTGATAAAAGAAAATGTTAATATCAAATTAGCATACAAGCAATTCTAGTAGTGTCTATAACCTTGAAGATCTTGAAATACACTTATGTGAACCTTGTTCGGAGGATCTATTTTTAAGGAAATTCATGCAATGATAACTAGATTTTAAATCATGAAATCAGGGCATGAATGAACTGAAAATAAAATCACTACTGATAACTATTAAATTTTCTGTTTGTCTTTTAGATATTTTTTCTTCGCAGCTCAATTTCTAAAAAGTTTTACCTAAAAACTGAAGTGCAATCAAGCATTTGTACCCAAACTTCAAGTTCGTTACCACCTCTCAGTCTTTATCACAAAAAATATAGAGGAAGATGAATTCCAAGTCTAAGACATTGAATTAGCAGTGACATGGCTCTTACCTATGACACTGTGGGCTGTTTGAGAGCTGCGAAGGATAGTAGCTAAACCAAGATCACCGATCTTGACTTGTCCAAGATGACCATTAACAAAAATATTGTCACATTTGAGGTCTCTATGTATTACAGGGGGGTCATGAGAATGCAGATAAACAAGTCCTCTTAATATTTGGCTAGCCCAGCTCTTGATGGCTCTGATGTCTATTCTTTTGTATTTCTTTCTGTACCTGCACATTTATATCATCAGTGTTCAGTCAGTTGCGCTCCGCACAAAATATATAAACAGTCTGACCTAATATAAAAAAAATGCTGTGGCCTGGTGTGGGCATGAGTCTTATTGTCCCGTGGCCTTAACGATTATGAGTAAAGAAAGATGGTAACCGTTAGCCAAATTAAAATTCAGAAATTATATCAGCCTCCTGAAATATGAACTCTGAATACCACTGTCAAGTCAAGTTGGTAGTACATGTTTGTACAAGTAAAATAAACAGAGAAAAATAAAAATGGCAAAATGAAGTTTCAACGTCAATAAGATAAAAAACGAAGAAGATCAATTTCAAGGGATATATGCCAATAATAGTAATTGTAGCGAGATAGTCAACTAACTGTCGGAGGGTGCCGGATGTGAACATCTCTGTGATGAAGTTGAAGGTGTTAAGCTGAGCATCGATCCAAGAGGTGTGGAAGCGGATGAGGGAGTCGTGGTGGAGGGTGCTGAGGAGGTGAACCTCAGAGTAGAGCCTTTGGAGGTCATTAGGGGATTGGATGAGGTGGTTTAGTTTGACTTGGTTCCATGCGACCTCAATTCCGAGTAGATGATCAACAGCTTTATACACCTTCTTGATAGCACCTCTCCCGAGAAGTTGATCGAACTGAAATCATCGGTGTGATGAGAGGATTAGCGCACCGAGCAAATAAATGAAGGAATGAAGACGTTATCGATAACAAATGAAAATTACTCTAGCATATCGGCCAGATGGATCAGTTTCCGCGACAACATACGGATGATCATCTCCGTCTCCACGGTTGCTGCTGCTGCTGCTGTTGGCCTTCATCATCTTTCGTCTGTGTAGATTGTGGAAGGCGAAGTAAACAGAATATTAGGGAAGAAGAAGAAGACAAGATGACTTACGGTTCTTGTTGATTTTGAATAGGCGAGGCTCATTTTTATCGATTAAGCTTCTCTCCACTTCCTTCACTAAAGCCCTTAAAATTTATTTACCATGCGTTTTATAATTATTTTTGGCCTGGACAAGAAGCGAATATCTTTTAAATATGGGAGTCCCTTCGTATTCATCTTTTTTTTTTTCTGAGACATTTTATCAGCGATTTCAACTCAATACCAACTTCATATCCAAATATTATTTATTTTTTTTTGAAAAATAGTTTGCTTAAGCAAAGAATAAAAATGGTCTGAAATGGCTCGACTTTGATAGTATATACATGACTTTTGCTGACCAAGCCAAATTTTTAAAAATTAAATAAATCACCCCACAACATAAAGAGATATTTGAAATTGAATTTGTTTCAAACAAATTCTTAATCATAAGAACACTAAAGTAGTTTGGCTGGGATGAGTATATAAAAGTTGAAGACGGGGATGGAGCAGAATAGGAAGGTTGTGCTCCAGTCGTAAAACGTCCAAATAAAGCCAAAATCGTTCGGAGATATATAAAAATGAATTAGGTGTAGAATTTATGAATTTTCTAAATATTTAGAGGTGTAATATTTATATTTCGTTTCATAATTTCGCGTACTGAATTTGACATTTTATTTGATTAGTTTTTCTTAGTAAGTGATAATTGTTTCGAAACCTACTCATATTAAAAAAACACTAATATATGTCTAAACAAGTACTACGTGTGAAAATGTCTAGATATTCCGATTTACACCACTGTATGATTCAAAAGTCTTGGCTCTGAGTCATGTTTGTATAACCCAATATATTTTAGCATTTATTCCATTAATCAGCCGATGTGCAACAAATTCCTAAGTGCATATACTTAATACTCCCCCTCACTGGGGAAGTTGGACGTATTTTTCGAAAGCTCGCTAACTCATCGTAGCAGCAAGTAGGTGCGCTTAACGCGATTGCCCTTCATCTGGGTCTTTACCTACACAATCGGCCAGCGTAGGTGCGCAACACGCGACCCCCATTATGGGTAAACCCACGCTGCCGTTAAATGGGCGTCTCATCATGCAATTGACGCCATCCTCACAAGCACTGACCCGGACCGCATGCCATGACTCTGATACCATGTGAAAATGACTAGATATTCCGATTTACACCACTATATACTCAAAAGTCTTGGGCTTTGAAGAATGATTGGGTAACCCAATATATGCTAGCAGTTCTTCCATTAATCAACCGATGTGGACAAACTCTCAAGTGCATATACTTAACACTACGTAGGTTTGGTTAGAGAAAAAATATATGCATATGCTATTAAACTAAAGTGTATGAAACTCGACAGTTTTTCAAAAGAGTTTATACATAGTTTTTGAAGACGTTGGTTAAAAGTTTAAAGGTCAAAACAAACCATCCCATCACCCCATGAGATGTATGAAAATGAGTTAGGTGTAGAACTCATGAGTTTCAAAATATTTACAGGTGTAATATTTACATTTCGCTTCATACATACTTGTACCGAATTAGATGTTTTATTTGAATAGTTTTTATAGTAAATGGTAATTTTTTCGAAGCCTAATCAGAATTAAAATATCATTTTATGTATACACAAGTACTACGTAGGTATGAATTGAGGAAAAAAAAAGAATATGCTATCAAACTAAAAAGTGTAATGTAAATATAAGCACTTATATAAGTACTATTTTTTAGAGCTGAACTATACTTAACTTAACTTAACTGAATTTAATTTAACTTAAATACTTAAGATTAAAAATACTATAATTTTATGGATGTTCACTTAAATGAATTTTGCAACACAAAGCATACAAGAATGAATTTAGACATTGCTTGAAGAAGGATTGTATTTTGGTTCGGACCGATTTCCTTATTTTTAGTTTAATTGATTGAACAAATTTGGTCTGATTCGTTTTATTTTCAATTGAATCATAAAACAATCTTCACTTTCCTACAGTTGGTGTAATCTGAGCCGTTGATCTGCATTAGGGCAGTTCCAACGATGGGTAGAGGGAGTTGCCTTATTGAGATTGGTTTTTGGCTAGAGTAAGAAGGAGCGAATCCCTTGTGCATGATGAATTTGGCTTGAGAGCTGAGGCTGCTGAAGGTTGCAGAGGAGCCTGCTGGTAGAGGGAGACTCCTGCTGCGAGTGGCTGGCTGGTTGGTGTGGTGGTGTTGCTCCCTTGAAGATTAGAGAGTCACGAAGGTTGGCCCGGTGTGGGCTGGATCTGGCCAAGCGATCTAAGCGAAATGTAGGGGTTGCAGCTTAGTGATTTCTTGTAATTCCTAGGTTTGATTGTAAACTTCTACCCGAAATAGTGCATCATTCTGAGGATTTGAACATATTTTTGATTGTTTAGAATTGCTTGTGTTCAGATTGCTTAGAATGTGACTGTTAGAATTGCTTGTAAACTTTACACCACTTTTTCATAAATCAAAGAACATTGCATGACACATTGTATTCGGAAACGAAAAGGAGAAGCAATTTTTTTAAAGCATGTTCACAAATGTACTTAACTTAACTGAATTTAACTCAACTGAACTTAACTTACCTTAAGTACTGAAAATTTTAGCTTTAAATAGCAGAGCCTTATATAAGTAAATATAAGTAAATGTAACTATTTATCATATCTTTCACCACCACCACTATTCATCACCACCACCACAACCACCATAAAAATACCACCACCACTATTCATCATCTATTTCATCAACACACCACCACCACTATTCAATCATTTATTTCATCAACATACCACCACCACTATTCAATCATCTCTTTCATCAACACATCACCACCACCACTACTACCACCACCATTATTCATCATCTCATTCATCCCAACAGCAGCACCATCACAACACTATCACCCCAACCATAATACCACACCACCACAACCATTGCACCACCACACCACACCACACCGCCACCACCACAACAACCACCGTTCATGAGTTTCATAGATATTAAAATGTGTAATATTTACATTTCCCTTCATAGTTTCATGTACTGAACTAGATATTTTTTTCGATTCTTTTTTCAAAGAAAATGATAATATTTTTGAAGCCTAATCAGCATTAAAACATCATTTTATTTCAGAACAAATAATATGTAGATTTGGTTTGAGAAAAAAAAATATGCATAGGCTATCAAATTAAAATTTGTCCGAAATCGGTAGTTTTTCGTAGAGGTTTATACACAATTTTTGAAAAATTTTGCTAAAAAATTAGAGGTCTCAAAAAATTTCCCACAACACCATGAGATGTACGAAAATGAGTTAGGTGTAGAATTCATGAAGTTCCTAGATATTTGGAGGTCTAATAACCCTTCATAGTTTCGTGTATAGAGCTAGATTTTTTTTTGATTAGTTTTTCGTAGGAAGTGATAATTTTTTCGAAGCCTAATTAACATGAAAAGTCATTAAGTTTCTAAACATGTACTACATACATTTGTTTCTAAAAATTGTACAAAAGTCGGTTGTTTCTCGTAGAAGTTTATACACAGTTTTTCAATACTTTTGTTAAACAATTACAGGTCCCAAAAAATCATCCCACCAAACCATGAGATTTATGAAAATGAAACAGGTAAACAATTACATGTCCCAAAAAATCATCCCACCCCACCATGAGATTTAAGAAAATGAAACAGGTGCAGAGTTCATGAGTTTCTAAGGTATTTAGAGTTGTAATACTTGCATTTCATTTCATAGTTTCGTGTACCGAGCAATATATTTTTTTGATTAGTTTTTCATAAGAAGTGATAATTTTTCGAAGTCTAATCAACATTAAAAAAAATTTTATTTCTAAGGAGGTATTACTACGTAGATTTGGTTTGACAAAAAATATGCGTACGTTATCAAACTAAAATTTGTCCAAAAGTCGGTAGTTTTTCATAGGGATTGTTTATAAACAGTGAAATTGCTGAAGGCTGCCAGAAACTTGTCAAACTCGTTGTCATGGCATCTTCCTTGAACAAGTAACGTAGCAGAATAAACTAACAGAAAGTAGACTACTGCTAAGGACACAAGAGTGATGACCCACTTCGGCTATAAACCAGCCTACGTCCGGGGGCTTATCCCACGCCCGTAGGAATCAATTCACTATTTCGAAATCGAGTATAAGACATTACAGAACAATGGGCTGTCCAATGGGCCGAACCAGCTTGGCCTAAATATATAAAGCCCGAGCCCTAATGGGCTTGATATTTTTTGACCCTACCAATTTTAAAGGGCCGGACCGATCCTAATGAAAATTAAAAAGCTTTAGGGCGCCCGATGTCCTAATTTTGCGGGCTCGGACCAGACTTTGCAGAACCAGCCCAAAATTTATCGGGCTTGAAAGCCGTCAAATATAATACCAAATTTTAATTAGTATATTTATTTTATGTAAAGATTAAATAGAAACACATATGAACACATAAAATTTAAAAATAATGATTCACAAATTGACAAATCTATAAATACACTAACCAATAAACACAAGTATGGAAAAATAAAACAAGTGTGAACTAACCAATTGAAGGGCCGGACCGTACTAAATTTGTTGGCTAGCCCGTTCTTTTGCACACCGGGCTAAATTTTGTCGGGCTGATTGCTAAGGTCAGGCCGGGTGTAGCCTTATGGGCTGGAGGGCCAGGCTGCGGGCTTTTGAACCCGTAGGGTTAAATGGGGTAGGCCTATTCTAACATTTACTCACCTATAGTGATTGACAATCAGGCTCCCCTGAATGTGAAACCTCCCTTCCCACTGTGTACTCAGGCTCACCTGAGTGTTATTGAAAGTTCAAGATTGGATGCTTTCCAAATTTAATACTCGTACAACTCAAGATCAACTCACGATATTTCTTCACAATTCCAACAATAGCATATAACCTAGCTTAGTCGTTAGTTAATCACATCTATGGAAAACGGGATTGTGACACCACAGCTTAAAGTCCAGTAATAAGACCTGCCAACAAGACTTACTCCATCAAAGGGATGTTAATTCTTTAAATCCACCAACATCACCAATGTCCGTTCCAGCCACGTTGTTGATAGAGCACCGAGGAAAAAGAAGCATGGGCTAAGTTGAGCATCTAAATTCTGTAATGATGAACAAAAAACGGTCCAGTTAAGTGAGTATAAAATAAGACGACCCTCAAGATGTCAATATAACATAACTCAACTACAACATAAAAAGGATGTAAGACTTTAAGAAAGTAATATGGCTGCATTGTTGTTGGCATTCTGGCCTATCCAGGATAGAGCACCATCTTCTATCAAGAATAACCGTCCGATTTGAATGGCCACTAAAGGGAAACCTACATAATTAAAAAAAATAGAATTGCCTTGGATTGAGGCTCGAAACTCGCATTTGACAAAGTTGGCAATTCTTCGTGAGATTTGGGGCAAACGTCAGGGTGCCCACATCTTACCATCCCTAGCAAAGCCTTGACACCTTCAGATCTAAGTCTTTTCCGTAACTTAATTGTGGAGCAATATTAATAATCCACATTATACAATGTACTTTACGAGTCAGTAAACCAAATATAGAGAAGGACGAAGAGATGAATACAATGAATACCGTTTTCACAAAGATTAGCAATTGCTCCATCCCTACGCATAAAGTCTGGGCATCCTCAGCATTGGCTGCTATCATTGGTAGCAGTCCTCTTTGTTATAGTTGAGTTGACCTGATGTCATCAAAAGAAAAAAAAATCGATGAACTTATTTCAAAGATATGATTTTTAACGAAAAATAGAATATAAAAATGCAATTTAATGGCGCAATGTGATGGTCCTAAACAAGTTTCAATACTATATTTATATTCCTATTCATGTCTAGTTCTGTGTTATGTACTCAAATATACCTCAACCATGCCTTAAGTAAACCAAACAAGACAAGAATATCAGCGAAAGAGGCCTCACATGGGAAATCCCTCCTCCCAACCTCTCTATGGGTGTCAACATATTTAAAGTTGATCAGCCCAAATCTCCTGCTCATATCCTTCTAAGACAAGGGCCTTTTCGCCGAGTCCAGCAACAATGAAACATCACATGACTACAACAACACAATCAGAACACAAAAACTTAAGTTAATCAACACAAATATTACAAAGGACCTGAACATGTAAAATTTAAATATAATCTTTCCTCAAAAGCAGTCATGGAAGATGTTTCTGAGGCGGCAGAAGATAGTGTTCTTGTGACACTTAAACAAGATTGCTCTCACGCATTCCAAAAATATACATGCTCAAAGAAAAAATGAAGGCCAACAACTGAAGGAAGATAGTAATAGAAGGAATAGAATGAAAAAATAAAGTAAATTAAGTCAGAGAGGTATTTTATATAGAAGATAAGAAATCAACAAACTTGAATCAAAAAACAAAAAAACAACAGGCAAAACAACATGTAAAAAACATCAGGCAAGATAAGAAATTGATAAACTGGTATCAGGCCGCGAACCAGCACATCAGCCAGCAAATGCTGCTGAATCTGAACCCGGTGCTCTACGAGTTCCAATGACCTGCAAGAAAACAACGATTCATGATTTAGACATGTGAAAGACAAATTGCAGACTAGAGGACAAAAGAACAAAAAAGTAGGCCTTGGAATGTCTACGAACGTAATGTTTCTGTCCATCAAGTGCTTCAAGCAATACAAAAAGTAGATCCATGGACAAGACTGTCCATCAAGGCTGGTGCATGTTTCTGATGACGGTAATGTATTAAAAGACAAGTACTGACCTTATACACTCTTTGGCTAAATAGATTGCCGGGGCCAACGAGCAACATGTAGAATAATAATAGAAGCCAAGAACAGTTGATGAATACTGAACAATAAAATAACTAAATATCAATAGAAGCTAAGAACTCAACTTGCAAATTCAGCCTAAAACCATAAACTCCAGCACGAATTTATAGAGGGAATAATGGAGAGAGGGTTCCATTGTTTTTGGGTCTTGCTCATCTATCTTTGTACCGTATTCTTGTATCAATTAGGTATAGTTCCTGCAATCTGATGAACTACAGCGGATTAAAACATATCAATCAACTATAGAAATTTCACATCCAAGTCAAAAAGCTATTCAACATCATTATATTCAGATTCGATCTACACTGAAGGGAAAAAAATTATTCAACTCACATGGCCGCAACAAACTTACGTAATATCAAAAGGCCCATCCCGCCTTCCATCCTGCATTTAGACAATACCACACCATCAGATCATAAACATTACAAAATCTATCAGTCAGGTTCCTTCCAGCATTGAACGGGTGCTTTACCAGCCTCTGGCAAGCATGTATCGCGATCGCAAATTCCAATTATAAATCTGATCAGTAAACATCAAAAGCTGTGAATCTGCTGATGCATTGTGCCTCAGCTCATCTCCCACTTGAAGTATGTACTATTTGGTGCCAAAAGAATTACTAATCAAATATTGTTATACAAAAATCAAAGGATAAAATCAAGGAGTAATGGTTTCCCGAACATTAACATAAAAATATGGCAAGCATCAATCAAATTAACTTACATTTTCTAGCTTCAGGTCAAATGCTCTGTCACCAATTGAGAATGAGACATTGGGCATTGACGAAAGGGTGCTGCAATCCACTGCAGATTTCCCCATTGTAATGGACCTGTGCCTTGAAGGTTATATGAAAAGGAAGCAAATTTTGTCTTAAGGTTAGATGATATCTTATATTGTATAAAATTTATCTCTTGACAAGGCACTACTAACACTTCTGAATTTCTTCTGCGGCCTTCTTAACAGCTCACGACTCTATTTAGGCTTGAGAATCTAGAAGAAACTATCTGTATAGTTAAACATATTCGAATCAAACATTAATTACCGACCTTAACACAAAACATGTCAATCAAATGAAACATGCAAAACCAGAAAGCTTAGACATATCATGAAGCGGAGGATCAAGTCTGAAGATAGGCGGACAGTGTGAGTTTGAGAATTCAAATTCAGTAATGATAGCTCCTAAACAAATCCGCCAGTATAACTATGCGCACTCATCAAAACAACTTTTGGTCCCCATTTCTCTTTGGCACAATGTTGACTGTATCTTAGACGTATCTAGACAATTAAAGACACGATCAAATAAATAGCTCAGGATATATATTTCTAAAGCATACCACTTGAGTCTCCAACCATATAATCATGCCTGATGACCCATCATACCTTGCTAGTTCCCAACACAATCTCTTGGTTGCCAGCAGGCATAGATGTAATAAATCCATGTTGCTTTGCCGCATGCCGCTCTAAAGCGTCTTCTTTGAAAATTGGACTTCCTGAATCCATCTTCATCTCACAATGTAAACCATTCAGCACACAGTAACAAAAAAAAAAAAAGATAAAAATGAAAGCACCAGCAAATCCATAGAGCAGTTATACTGTAACTCAAAATATTACCATGAAGACAAAAGAGTAGAGCTATGGGAAGAAACCTAGCGTAGTTTTCAAAATAAAAACTTTTTCCTAACGTAACTGTAAGCAGCAGGTCATAAAATAGTGCAAAGAGACCTCCTAGGAAATGCAAACGGTGCAAAGTTCTCATAAAGGTGAATTCAATTAATAAAAACATTTCTCGACTTGAAAAATAACACCGTTTAGGAGAACTAAGCCATGCCAAGTATATAATATGAAAAAGTAAACAATGAACAATAGATCTCATTATTGTGTTGATCATCTTTCCGTTTCCGAAATATCTCTGCTAGTTCCCCTAGAAGACAAACTTGATAGACTTTAAACCTAAGATTCACAATAGAAACTGAGAAATACAAACTAAGAGACTAAGCAAACTAACAAAACCGAACACAAACACAAACACAAACCTCAAACTTGAGATAATTGTGCTACCTCCTTCTCTTTTCCGCATATTCATGCCAATTTGATTTTCTCAATATTCCTATCATAATCGAGTTTTAATGAATCTGTCAGATTTCAAAAGTGGAAATCTGCAGTCTGATAAACAAAAAAACACAAGCAAGGATTGCAACTGTAACAGAATGTAGAAACTTACAATCAATGGTGGAGATGAAACCCTGGTTTGCAACATCAATATCGTCATTTACAGAGGAAGCAGTGGAAGAGAAATTACTAAGCAGAGATTGACTGGCTTCATCACATTTCCTGTTACCAAATGGGGGAGCGTATGAATAACAAGACATCATGGGAACTAGTGGAAACATAAAACAGAATTCGTAATAGAAGGATGGCTGACCTAATGATTGAATCAATTGAACTGGCATTCTGCTTGTCGACTCCTCCACTGTGCTGATCCCAACTTGTTTCTTAACATTACAAATAAAGAGAAAAGCTTTAGAGACTCCAGCATGTAAACACATCCGTAACAGAAGAGAGATGAGAGCAAGTACCAATTCTTTAGAGCATCGGCCAGTTTTTCCTTTTCACAATCAATTGCTGAAGTATCCTCTAGGTATTGGTTCTCAGTTTTTTCCATGTGTGCTCTCCATTCAGTCTTAATGTATGAATTAGACTTTTGTATGGCTGAAGTTTCCTGCTGTAATTTACTGGTGCCTTCGATGGTAGTCTCACTTAGATCATACACTGATTCGTGGATCTGAGAAACAATTGAGTACACATATTAGTTTAAATTCAATGTTTCAAGAAAGAATTCATTCAGACACTTCAAAATAAATGGAATTCATAATGAACAATTAAATAGTTTACCAGCTTCTTCTTTCTGGCATTTGAATCTGCAAGCAGCTCAGCCACTTTCTAGAGCAATTGCCTCTCCTCACGGTCAGCACATTCCTGAAAAAAGAAAAACAGTAAAATACAAAACAGGTTATATTGAACAAAAAGAGGAATTAGAGAAATATCATACATCACTTAAAAAGTATGCATGCCAGTATGTCCAATGGGTCGATAGAGAGTCACGGCTACATTTTCTGCATCAAATAACACACCAACAATCAGTTCATTAACCCATCCTCAGAAATGATACACTGCACTCACTGATATTAAATATCTTCTTGCTGCTGCTAAACAACTTGGATTCAGCATACGAAAAACTTACTATGACAACATATCAAAAAAAAAATTCTTCTAAAGAATTTTGCATTTATGAGGTAAAAGGAAAACTGACCGGGATGAAGAATATTAAACTGATTCATTCCAGCGGGATCCTTGTACTTGGTCATAAAGTTATCTGAGAAAAAGAGATCATAACCATCAACAACAGCAAAGGTTATTCACATTGTGAAGCTGACCAAAAAGTTGAATTTTTGGATTTATTTGCAAAATCATTGTTGTTTTTTTTAGAGCAAAGCAATTCCAACCCAAATTTACCAATTCAGCTTTTCAATAGGATTTTAATTATAAGATCAGACATCATCAAAGGAAAAAACTGATGTAACTGCTTTCAAAAATGTAATTTTTAATGGGGAAAACAAATAAAAAATGCAACTTAGCGACACTCATGTTGATGTACATATTCATGTCTAGTTCTGTGTTTTTGCACACAAATGCTTGTGAATTTGAAAGAAATGATACCTCAACAATGCCTGTCAGAGCAGGAAACCACACCAGAGCACTCCCTCCTTAATGCGTCCAAATATCTCAAGTTGATCTGCCTAAAGCTCTTGTCAGTCTCCTCCTTGACGAATCCAGCAACATATATATATCACATGACTACAGCAACACAAACACAAAACTATTAACTTCAATTAGCCAACAAAAATAAGATAAAGGACCTAAAACTTGCAAATTTTAAACACAAGCTTCCCTCAATACCATATTCACGGAAGTTATTTCATAGCCAGGAAATACTCTTGTGATGTTTGATCATGCTTCACTTAATCTCTCACGCGTTGCTAAAAAATAAACTTCGATCTTCTTCATTCATTCTTCAATCTTCACCTTGCGCCAAACAAACAAAAGACAAGAATTAGGTTGTTATAAGGAACAAAACAGAAAAAGAAAGTGACAATAGAGAAAACCAGAAATAAACTTCGATCTTCTTCGTTCCTTCTTCAATTTTCATCCTGCGACAAACAAACAGAAGACGAAAATCAGAGTATTTATAAGGAACAAAACAGGAAAAGAAAGTGACACTAGTGAAAACCAGAAATAAACTTCGATCCTCTTCAATATTCATCCTCTTCAAACAGAAGACAAGAATTAGATAGTTATAAGGAACAAAACAGAAAAAGAAAGTGACAATAGAGAAAGCCATAAATAAACTTCGATCTTCCTCATCCGTTCTTCAATCTTCATCCTGTGACAAACAAATAGAAGACGAGAATTACAGAATTTATAAGGAACAAAACAGAAAAAGAAAGTGACCATAGAGAAAACAAGTAATAAACTTCGATCTTCTTCATTCCTTCTTCAATCTTTATCCTGCGACAAACAAACAGAAGACAAGAATTAGGGTATTTATAAGGAACAAAACAGAAAAAGAAAGTGACAATAGAGAAAACTAGAAATAAACTTCAATCTTCTTTAATCTTCATCCTGCGACAAATAAAGAGAAGTCGAGAATTAGGTAGTTATAAGAAAAAAAACAGAAAAAGAAAGTGACAATAGAGAAAACCAGAAATAAACTTAGATCTTCTTCATTCCTTCTTCAATCTTCATCCTGCGACAAACAAACAGAAGACAAGAATTAGGTAATTATGTTGAACAAAACAGAAAAGAAAGTGACAATAGAGAAATCCAGAAATAAACTTCGATCTATTTCATTCCTTCTTCAATCTTCATCCTGCGACAAACAAACAGAAGACGAGAATTAGAGTATTTATAAGGAATAAAACAGAAAAAGAAAGTGACAATAGATAAAACCAGAAATAAACTTCGACCTTCTTCAATCTTCATCCTGCAATAAACAAACAGAAGACGAGAATTAGAGAATTTATAAGGAACAAAACAGAAAAAGAAAGGGACGATAGAGAAAACTAGAAATAAACTTCAATCTTCTTCATTCAATCTTCATCCTGCGACAAACAAACAGAAGACAAGAATTAGGATATTTATATAGAACAAAACAGAAAAATAAATTGATAATAGAGAAAATTAGAAATAAACTTCGCCCTTCTTCAATCTTCATCATGCAACAAACAAACACAAGATGAGAATTAGAAAATTTATAAGGGAAAAAATAGAAAAAGAAAGGGACGTAGAGAAAATCAGAAATAAACGTCAATGTTCTTCATTCTTTCTTCAATCTTCATCCTGCGACAAACAAACAGAAGACAAAAAGTTGGGTATTTAAATGGAACAAATTAGAAAAATAAAGTGACAATAGAGAAAATCAGAAATAAACTTCGATCTTCTTCGTTCCTTCTTCAATTTTCATCAGCAACAAACAAACAGAAGACGAAAATTAGAGTATTTATAAGGAACAAAACAGGAAAAGAAAGTGATAATAGTGAAAACAAGAAATAAACTTTATTCCTCTTCAATATTCATCCTGCGAAAAAAGAAAGAGAAGACAAGAATTAAGTAGTTATAAGGAACAAAACAGAAAAAGAAAGTGACAATAGAGAAAGCTAGAAATAAACTTTGATCTTCTTCATTCCTTCTTCAATCTTCATCCTGCGGAATTTATAAGGAACAAAACAGAAAAAGAAAATGACCATAGAGAAAACAAGTAATAAACTTCGATCTTCTTCATTCCTTCCTCAATCTTTATCCTGTTTATTACTTTATTTAGGGTTTAGGGTTTTAGGGTTTAACTGAGTCTTCTATCAACTTACCCATCTGTCCGGGATTAGAGCCTAGAAAACTTCATTAATTTTGGTATCTTTTTCCTGTCCATAGTTAAAATTAGTTTCGACCAGAAGCAACATAGAAACAATATCTGATAAACATAAAATTTTCCATTCTGCTTTCAGACTACCACAAATATTTCGATATATGATGAAACCAACATACATGGAGCTAATCTTTTATCCTTGCAGCACCATCCACTTGTCAATTAAACACCAAAGATGCTTCTGACTATTTGCAGAAAAACAAAAAAACAATCAGTTGATTGAAGATAAGATATAAAATGTAGAAGAAACTCAAGGAAACTACACAACAGTAACCTTTGCCGATGCTCCTGTGAACACTCTGTACAATGCCAACATAATCGCTATAAATCAGATGCTGCTAATGGAAGTACATTGGGCGGAAAGAAGGACCTTACCCATCCCCATAATTGAATTGCTGCTCACACATATATTAAATTAGATAAGACTTGCAAAATGTAATACAAATGAAGACAGTCAATCAATGCGACTAAAGGATAGTGTGATCTATTGTTAAGGATAACTTACTACGCATTTAATGGGCAAAAGAACTTAAACATGGAAGTGGTACACAATTAACAAGTAGATTGAAAACATTTTCACACAAAAGTTCCGCAATTCGTCCTGTAAAATGAAGACTGTGAATTACCATGTGGATGAAAAGATTTACACTTAAAGAATTGGGTACCTGATTTATGTGATTGCAAAGCTCTTAATTTATTCTCGACTAAGAAATCCGAGTTTTCCAAGAAACATTAAATAAAATGAGAAGAGAACTTGCTTTCTTGAAAGACACTGCTTGCTTTCAATCAACCCGATTGAAAAACAAAGTAGCAGAGAATCAAGTTAAACAAAGAAAATTCAATGCCTGGGAGGTCTGTTGAACTGAATCTTCATTCTGATTGTAATGCAAAACGAAGAGAACAAATTCAGCGACGGGGAAGAATCCAAATAGAACCCAGATTCAATTCGAAAACCTCAGCCGATCCGGGCGTCGAAACTCGGGCTCACGTCGTCGCTTCTCCACAGTTGAACCTCCCAATGTCGACTCAAGCTGCTCATAGCCGAGTCAGTTGTGAGATATCCAATTGGCGTTAAAAGACTGCAGTCGAAAGTCAGTCCAAGCAAGCAGCTAAAGAAGGCTGAATGTCGGTTTATTATTGCCAACGGAGTTTGAGGCTTAAATCAAGGCCCATCAGATTTTTGGCCCAAGTATCCACCCACGCGGTTTATGGTAAATGAGCCAGCCCACGCGTTTTGCGATGATCCGACCCGAAAATCCGACCCAGAAACTACGGGTAAGATGTGAAATGAAAATAAATAAATAAATGAAGCGAACATAAATCTTACCTCATAATATATTAGCCAAAGAAGCACAAAGAATAGTGTCGTCACGTAGATCCTCGACAACTTGATATAAAGCGTGCTTTCCATTCCCGTTGAGCGTCAAGATCGCAACCAACAGCAAAGACTGATATTGAGCAACGAGTGATAGCGATGAAAAAATAGAACACATTTAACACCCTAAAACAGCAACCAACCATACCTTTTCCAGGATACCAGTGATAGCGAAATTTGTCACTTTCTTGTCAGTTATGCTTCCGCCTTTTGTATTTAGTGGGCAATGGTCTTCTGCCATGAAAAATTACAATACATAACAATTGTATCTTAGTTGCACAAACATCTTGTAATGTAATGCAACTTTTAAAAAAGAAAAGGACGAGAACAAGAGTGTGTGTTGCAATAAAAAAAAGGTGCCTTAGAGAACGTGGACAAGGAACTCGGAAAAAGAAAATCGCAAGAAAAAGTCCCACATTAAGTGCAGAAAATTGGTGGATAAGACTAGTAAAAGAAAATCGAAAGAAAATTAGCATTACAACATTATTTTATTTTAGAATAAGTAATGCGTAGATTTGGTTTCAGAAAAATATATGCATAGCCTATCAAACAAAAAAAAATTGAAAATCGGTGGTTTTTCGTAGGGGTTTATACACAGTTTTTGAAGACTTTTGCTAAAAATTTACCTTTCTCAGAAAATTATCATACAACACCATGAGACGTATAAAAATGACTTGGGTGCCGAGTTCATGAGTTTCCTTGATATTAAGAGCAGTAATATTTACATTTCCCTTCATTGTTTCGTGTACAAAGCAAGATATTTTATTTAATTAGTTCTTCTTAGGAATTGATAATGTTTTTGAAGCCTAATCAGCATTAAAACATCATATTTTTGGAGTACATGTAATAAGTAGATTTGGTTTCAAAAAATCGGTAGTTTATCATAAGGGTTTATACACAAATTTTGAAGACTAGCTAAAAAATTACCTGTACCAGAAAATTATTACAAAACACCATGAGACGTATAAAAATGACTTAGGTGCTGAGTTCATGAGTTTCCTAGATAGTTAGAGCAGTAATATTTACATTTCCCATTCGTTGTTTCGTGTACCGAGCAATATATATATAATATTTTTTTTTTTTTAGGAAGTGACAATTTTTCTGAAGCCTAATCAGCATTAAAACATCATTTTATTTGAGAACAAGTGATAGGTAGATTTGGTTTTAGACAAATATATGCATTGGCTATCAAACTAAAAATTATTCGAAAATCGATAGTTTTTCGTAGGGGTTTATACACAGTATTTTTAAGACTTTTGCTAAAATATTACGTGTCCCAGAAAATTATCATACAACACCATTAAATGTATAACAATAACTTAGGTGCAGAGTTCATGAGTTTCCTAGATATTTAGAGCTTTAATATTTACATTTCTCCAACATTGTTTCGTGTAGCAAGCAAGATATTTTATTTATTTAGTTTGTCTCAGGAAGTGATAATTTTTTCGAAGCCTAATTAACATTAAAACATTATTTTATTTGAGAACAAGTAATACGGAGATTTGGTTTCAAAAAAAATATATGCATAGGCTATCAAACTAAAAAAAAAAAATTGAAAATCGATAGTTGTTCGTAGGGGTTTATACACAGTTTTTGAAGACTTTTACTAAAAATTTACCTGTCTCAGAAATTATCGTACAACACCATGAGACGTATAAAAATGACTTAATTGCAGAGTTCATGAGTTTCTTAGATATTTAGAGCTGTAATATTTACATTTCCCTTCGTTGTTTTGTGTACCGAGCTAGATATTTTATTTAATTAATTTTTCTTAGGAATTGATAATTTTTTCGAAGCCTAATTAACATTAAAACATTATTTTATTTGGAACAAGTAATACGTAGATTAGGTTTCAGAAAAATATATGCATAGGCTATCAAACTAAAAATTGTTCGAAAATCGGTAATATTTCATAGGCGTTTATACACAGTATTTTAAAACTTTTGTTAAAAATTTAGGTGTCCTAAAAAATTATCATACAACACCATGAGATGTATAAAAATGACTTAGGTGCAGAGTTGATGAATTTTCTAGATATTTAGAGCTATAATATTTACATTTTCTTCCATTGTTTCGTGTAGCGAGCAAGATATTTTATTTGTTTAGTTTATCTTAGGAAGTGATAATTTTTTTGAAGCCTAATTAGCATTAAAATCTTATTTTATTTGGGAACAAGTAATATGTAGATTTGGTTTCGGAAAAATATATGCATAGACTATCAAACAAAAAAAATTTCAAGAAACCATGGTTTTTCGTAGGCGTTTATACACCGTTTTTGAAAACTTTTGCTAAAAATTCACTTGTCCTAGAAATTATCATACCACACCATGAGACGTATAAAAATGACTTAGGTGCAGAGTTCATGAGTTTCCTAAATATTTAGAGCTGTAATATTTACATTTCCCTTCATTATTTCGTTTACTGAGGTACATATTTTTTCAAATTAGTTTTTCTTAGGAAGTGATTATTTTTTCGATGCCTTATCAGCATTAAAACATCATTTTATTTGAGAACAATTAATACGTAAATTTGGTTTCAGAAAAATATAAGCATAGGCTATCAAACTAAAAATTGTTCGAAAATCGATAATTTTTTCGTAGAGGTTTATACACATTTTTTGAAAATTTTTGTTAAAAATTTAGGTGTCCCAGAAAATTATCCCACAACACCATCAGATGTATAAAAATAACTTATATGCAGAGTTCATGAGTTTCCTAGATATTTAAAGCTGTAATATTTACATTTTCTTTCATTGTTTCTTGGACCGAGCAACATATTTTATTTTATTAGTTTTTCTTACGAAGTGATAATTTTTTCGAAGCCTAATTAACATTAAAACATTATTTTATTTGAGAACAAGTAATACGTAGATTTGGTTTTAGAAAAATATATGCATAGGCTATCAAACTAAAAAAAAAAAATCGAAAATCGGTTGTTTTTCGTAGGGGTTTATACACGATTTTTGAAGACTTTTGCTAAAAAATTACTTGTCCTAGAAAATTATCATACAACACAATGAGACGTATAAAAATGACTTAGGTGCAAAGTTCATGAGTTTCCTAGATATTTAGAGCCGTAATATTTACATTCCCCTTCATTGTTTCGTATACCGAGCAACATATTTTATTTAATTAGTTTTTTTTAGGAAGTGATTATTTTTTCTAAACCTAATTAGCATTAAAATATTATTTTATTTGAGAACAAGTAATAAGTAGATTTGGTTTCAAAAAATATATGCATAGGCTATCAAACAAAAAAAAAATCGAAAATCGATGGTTTTTCGTATCGGTTTATACACAGTTTTTGAAGACTTTTGCTAAAAATTTACCTGTCCCAAAAAATTATCATACCACACTATGAGACGTAATGTACCCCAACTCCCACTTGAGAATGATTGGATTCATCATTATTTTCAAATGACTATGATTATGAAAGTAATATACTTAGGATGCCAATTTATTCTTACGCAATGGAGCAAGCTACTTTACTAGTACTATACTGGTATCACCAAGTAATAGAGTTTTTAAAATTCAGATAGACTTACCAATGCATAAAATGGACTTCTTTCCAATGCTTGTTTGATTGGAGATCAATAGGCAGAAAACCGCATTAAGTATCATCTCATGGTCAGTTGCCATCAAATTTCCAAATTTATGAAGAAGGTTACATAAAAGGTCAAGACATTCACATTTTATCTCGACCTTCATACCCTGAAATTAAAAGTAAAACTGGTAAGAAATATATATATTAATCATATAAGAAGAAAACAAAGATGATTGCAGTTTCACCCGACAGCAGAATAACTACTAAACCCTTTGTTTTAAAAAGAAAAATTTGGGAGCAAGCAACAATGTATTTGCCTGCCAGTATTATGGACTAGCAGAAAGTGTAGGTAGATACTCACTGGGCCGGTGACTCCATTTATTAACTCTGGGGTAAGAGATGCAAGAATTGCCTGCACGGCCGATGAAGCGACTATTTCAGCTATGATCGTCTTCAGTGCTACGCTTGTTATGTCACGATGCTGATCCTCTCCATTAAGTAACTTATCGCAAAGCTTAATGGTCATCTCCACAACCCGTGCCTCGTTAACCTTTTTCACCAAAGGGGCAAGATTAAAAGAAAATCGAAAGCAAGTGCTGAGCGTAAGATAAACAATCAATTATATTTACCAAACATTATCATGCTGATAACTGCTTTGAATACACAACATCAGTTGACAGCAATTGGAAACACCAAGGCAAGTACAAAGTGCACATTGAATGAAAAACTACCACCACTTAACAAAAGATGTTATAGGATAATTTACAATTTGAAATGAAAATGCAGGAAAGGTGAACAAAAGCTTAAAAAAAAAGGGAATGGTTCTAGTCTAGCAGTTGCAGGATCTTCATAATCTATTTACAAAAAAAGTATAGAAAATTTTTTATAAGATATATTCATTTCAAAAAAAAAGTAGGTTGAAAAAATAAAGCAGATAACATGAATGATACAGACAAGTAGGTACAGTAACATACCATTTAACAGCCAGTGCAGAAACATCCCCAGCCGCATCATTCAGTTGTTGAAGAACAATAATTGACAACTTCATCTCCAAGTCAGCATCAGGCGTAAAGCTCTCCTTATTTAATTCATTTAGCAAATCGGAAGTTGCCAGTCATCTGAAAATGAAGTAAAATAGGTCATCATAGAAGCTACAGCTTTCATGATACAGAATAGAACACATTTAACACCCTAAAACAGCAACCAACCATACCTTTTCCAGGATACCAGTGATAGCTAAATTTGTCATTTTCTTGTCAGTTATGCTTCCGCCTTTTGTATTTAGTGGGCAATGGTCTTCTGCCATGAAAAATTACAATACATAACAATTGTATCTTAGTTGCACAAAAATCTTGTAATGTAATGCAACTTTTAAAAGAGAAAAGGACGAGAACAAGAGCGTGTGTTGCAATAAAAAAAAGGTGCCTTAGAGAACGTGGACAAGGAACTCGGTAAAAGAAAATCGAAAGAAAAGTCCCACATTAAGTGCAGAAAATTGGTGGATAAGACTAGTTTTGTCCTTGTTGTTTACAATTGTAAGGGTGTGGCAATGGTTTAAAGGGCAGAAAACTATGAAGGTCGTATAAATGAATTGGGCAAATTGAGTCGACTGACAAGTAGGTGATTATGACTGGTAAATCAGTTAACACGTATCAGGGAGACATAGGCTATTATAATCATCTTTGGTGGATCTTAGCAATGGTAAAACCAAATACATGTGAGAAACTGGATACTTTAAGGAAGCTGTGCACTGTGAGTGTAAGATAGGTAGTAGACTTTACTTACGGAAACCCTAAAAGTGCGCGGAAGATGCAGTTAAATGAATGGGGAGTTGGTAGCGCAATCAGTAAACAAAAATCCTAGTATTGAAACAAAGAGAAAATAGAATACTCGAAGAAAGAGCAAGGATGATGACGATGATGGTGGCGGCCACGGAGGGCGTGGTGGGTCCAAGAACATTGATTGGTAAGACTGACAGTTGAACTAAAAACTGTCATTGCATCTAGAAAAAATGGATTTCAATCAACTCTTGAAAGAGCATAATATATAATGACCAAAGAGGTGACAGTAAAAAACGTAACCTTCAATCAAGAATCATCATTAATGAATCGATGTAAAATTGTAATAACTTAAGAGATCGAACATTTAAGACGTCGCATCTCCCTCTTGACACTGAAGAACTCATCAACGCCAGTGACAACACCGGGCTTCAATGCTCCAACAACCATGATATCCCCCGCAAAATGAATTTCATTATTTATAGCATCTGTTGTTATCAAAATCTGATGCAGAAAATTATTAAGTTCATATGACAGATAAAAAATCAAGGTATTCAAGAGGAAAGCCAAATAGAAGACTAAGAATGAGAAACCCAACCCTAAAAAGAAAAACGGATTAAAGAATTGAAATAAAGAATAACTACTGCCCATGGACATTGTAGATTGCAATATCCTAAAAGAATAAGGAAAAGAGAACCTGGGCAAGCAAGCACTTCGCGAACAATGTCTCGTACGCGAATCTGTCGAACGAAGAGCAAGATACCGCAATCTGGAAACAACACATTCAATATCAGTCGGCAATCTTGATAAAAAAAGACTGAGAATTGATGAGAGGAGCACTCATCCACATCAGTCCCCACTTGGAAAAGCTAGAATCGGCACTCCAAAAACCTTTTTCAAAGGAATGAAAGATTGTATGGGTATTTATAAGGGAAGGTCGTAATTTGTTTCCATATGAATTGAAAAATCACTGTCGAACAATTACACATTTCCAGCAGCTACCAAGTTTGAAAACCATGCAAGAGCTAGCGCCGTTTTTTGGGTGACCCGTGTACTCACATAACAGACTTTGCCAAGATGCTTTCCCATTTCCATGGTAACCTGAAAAAAGGAAGGATGATATGTGTCATGAAACAGAAATATGATGCAAAAGCGTAATCTGACAAAAAGTATATAGTCTTACAACTAAACTCCCTTTACGAGTTAATCTCATGAACTGGAGAACTACTTGCTTGAAGCTATATATGAAACAGGTAGCCGAGGCGCCAGTTAATGAACAAAGACAAATGGAAATGGAAGCACTTCACCTGCAGTCTAGATGCTTATGTCCATCTTATGTGCACATGTACTTCAAGTCGAGTGCAGTGAAACCTCAAATCTGACTTATCTTTTCCCTCACCTCCTGGCTCAGCCCCCAGTCGAATAAACATAGGTTTTCTCTAATCCACTTATGGTGGTAGCAATTACTAGTATACCCTCAACCCTACCTGTCAGTTATAAGTAACAACTTGTTAAAAAAATCATGAAGTTTGATTAAAAAAATGAACCTGAGCAAGTGTTGGAAGTTGTGATTTCCTGCAAAGCCTTATTGTTCCTCATGTTTTTTGAGAGAAAGCTTCCAAGACCACACCATTGTGCTCGCAAATGTTTATCAGTTTCTTTTGTTGCCACACTTGCTGCAACTCGACCTGCATCAGGAGCCTGTCGTTGTTTACTGTAAGTGCATCAATATAAGAATTTCCTCACATAAATAATTTCTTCTACGCTTTATTGAGTATGTGTTCGGAATTAAGAAACAAATCAGTAGAGTCAGAGTTCTCACTTGTGATTTACGGCTGTAGGGATTGATTTCATCTCCAAAAAATATACAATGGTGTTTCTTCACCAGGGCCTCAGAAATATAAAACCACTAGCATTCCACATTCCTTATTTATCGCAGCGATATTTACCTTCACACAAGGCAAAAGAGAATGTCAGTCTAAGTGAAAATCCGCAGTCAAAAACATTAAGAATACAAAACTCGTCTTACTGTTTTTTTTTTTTTTTTGATAGAGTAAAATTGATTGAAGTAAACACAAAGTTCACTTAAGGCAGGGAATTGATATCTCTAGCCTTGTTACACCTATTAAAACATTTAAGATTTGAGACTAAGCATTTCACCACTGATTTTCTATTTGAAGTTCTTTACGTGGACTGGATCACTGTTATATAATAATTAACAAAAGCGTGAAGATAATCATGCCATACCCTTAAACCTCATGAAAAAGATCAGTAACCAACGATTAGAAATCATTAACTAAACCGTTTTAAGTAATAGACAATTTTTATAACTACATGCTTCACTAATTTTAAAAGGTAACAGCATTTGAAATCATACCTTTATGTAGACATTGCAAGCAGAACAAGAAAATTCGTCAGTAGATCCTGTTTGAAAGCAGTTCATCATCACCTCTACTTCAAATGGTATGTATACAAATGCCACAACTCAAAAATTGCGCAGCCTAACAAATGGTTTGCTCGTAACAAATTAGTGTTGAGCAAGAAAATGACTTCACAAATTTCCGAAAGGTTGAGACTGACCAAACAAAACTCACGACTAGTAGAAATGTAAACAGGAGATGAACGTTCTTTCAAACTCCATCAAAACAGCATTGGAATGCATTTTAACAGCCAGTATTGCATCCATAACATTAACATTGTACAGGCTGCGCAGCTGAAGACAGCAACAAAATCGACAAATCAGATGTAGGTCTTGTTTATTTACCACTATCAGCAAATGTGTCCTAATTACTAGGAATTCTCCCACCTTCTGCAGCTACATCTTCAACCTCTAATTCATCCAACCTTTAAAATATTTCAAATTTAGCAAATCAACTCAGGAAAGCTCATGTTATGTATGACCTGAAAGGTATAAGTTCCATAACTGTAAACAAGTCCTAGTGTGAAGTCAGCTCTCGTATGTCGTACTGCTTATAGCTGATGAAAAAAACATTTAGGAAATTGGTGTGCAGGTTGAGAGCATAACCTTTGAATAGTAAATGAAAAGAGCAAATAAAAACGCCAAACTGGATGCAGGACCAGAAACATAAAGTCTGTCGATGCATCTATCAAACTGGATTTCAATCAACTCTTCAAAGAACATAAATGACAATACAATCTCAGATACATAACAACCTAAGATGCGCCAGTAAAAGATGTAACCTTCAGACTGCCGCTACTGGTATTGCATTGCAAACAATTAAATATTAAGTAAGATACATGAAAAACCGTGATTTGAGTAAATATTAAGTTACATAAGCTATTTCATCTTCCTTAAACTTCCTGACTCCAGTAAAAGCGTACCCATCAATTATAAACATCAAAAATGCAGAGCACATGCAAAGGGCCGCGAACCAATGTGCAAAACCTTTTGCTAATATTTTCATGCCCAATAGTATTAGCTCAATCGAATTCACAAGTACAGAACTAAAAGAAGTCATCTGGTGACAATTTCATGCAGGAACGGTACTTCACAAGTTACTTTAGCATAAATTCGTCTCATAATTGCAATATGAACCTAATAGAGAAAAGATAAACACGACTGCATCAGAAATATAAACCATTAAATATCCTCACTCAGTATTTAATACAGAAATAGTTATCTTCACACAAGAAGAATGTCAGTCGGAGGAAAAATCTGCAGCCAACAAACATCAACAATACAAGGATATCTTTACTGTAATAACAAATATGCGAAGACCAGCATCCTAGACTCTCTAGCCTCGTGGAAAAGATCAGTAACCAACAGTTAGAAATCACCAAGCATTTAAAGTAATAGACAAAGCTTATGATTACATGCTTCACAAATTTTAAAAAGGTAGAAGCATTTAAAAATAATACCTTTATGTACATATTGCGAGCAAAAGAACATCATCCTCCAGTAGAGCAAATAGGGACAGTAACGCAAATCAGCCGAGCAAAAGCGGGAATACCAAATAAGCTAACTACCTGGAAAAGACATCTGATGCAGCTAATGGAGCCTAAGATTATCCTTTTGCAATTCTTTGGTTTCAATGGATCCCTTCTCTTTCCTGTAGTTGCAAAAAAAAACTTCAGTATTTAATCAACATAGGAACCAAACAATTAGATACACAAACTGCTAAATAAAATGAAAACAGGAGCCCGTGTTAAGATTGGTTTTGCCGTAAGTATTTATTTGAAGATTCTGGTTGGTCGCCAACCTGCAAGTAACAAACACATGAACCATAGAATGATGCATTTACGCCTTTCTATTGGCTGCCACAAAAACAAAAAGAAAGAAAGAAAAACAGAGGGTGTGAGAGGCATCCCCACAAATATGGCATGTGAAAGTGCAATGCGTAAAGACAAGTGAGCGAGCTCTCTATGTGATATACAAGAAAAATAGGATCATTAGAGGAAAGGCGTGGACTTTTTGGCACACCACTGTCAACTGTAAACACTAACCTGGCTGTCAGAAGTGGCTTGGGACAACCATGAAAAGTCTCCTAACAGCACACATTTGACGTCCAATAACTTGAACAGATTGAACCCTTGCAGGCGCCAACGAAATCGACGACCCAACAGACATCGGTAATGGCTTCCTCAAGGGGGTTGCTGAGTCGCGGAAAGGTCAAGGCCAACCCCAACTCACTACTCGCCATTGCGCTACAATCCCAGAACCACACGGTTTGCGGGCCGGACGCATCGTACGCGATTTACGGACTTACGCGGCTTGCGGGCCTACGCGGTTTTCGGGGCGGACGCGGCGTACGCGGTTTACGGGCTTACGCGGCTTGTGGTCCGACGCGGTCTGCACGCGGTTCGGACGCGGGTCGTCGCACGCGGTTCGGACGCGGTCGGCATGTGTCTCGCACGCGGTCCGGACGCGGGTCGCACGCGGTCCGGACGCGGGTCGCACGCGGTCCGGACGCGGTCTGCACGCGGTTCGGACGCGGTCGGCATGCGTCTCGCACGCGGTTCGGACGCGGTCGGCATGCGTCTGGCACGCGCGGTTCGGACGCGGTCGGCATGCGTCTCGCACGCGGTCCGCAAGCGGGTCGCACGCGGTTCATCATACTGCGGTCCGAACGCGGTCTGCACGCGGTTCGGACGCGGTCGGCATGCGTCTCGCACGCGGTTCGGACGCGGTCCCCAAGCGGGTCGCACGCGGTTCATCATACAGCTCCACCATGTTTTGCTGTTACTGAGAATGTAAGTGTTCAACCTGACATGCCAACATCAGTTCTATTCATTGTTCACATTTATACAATTGCACCATCTTCAAACCAGATTCTCATTTGTCTACATTTATAGATTGCACCATCTTCAAACCAGATTATTATTTGTTCACATTAATACATTTGCACCATCTTCAAACCAGATTATCATTTGTCTAGCGAGAAAGTGGTTTCAAATTCAGATTTCCTCGTTGTCTAAAAATTCAGATTACACGTGCAATCTATGCAATATGGAGACGCACATTTTGTTCTATCCAAATAAGGGCTACCCTGATCCAAGTTAACCAGCTTTATACGCTTCAGATTTAAAAAAACCACCAGTCCACCAAGTGAAAAAAAACAGTCACCTCCATGCTTTACCATGAGCCTCAAAATCTTATCACTACTATCATCCAAAGAACATAAAAGAGTATGTTAATGTGAGTATGACAAAAGTCCAGTAATAAGACCTGCCAACAAGACTTACTCCATCAAAGGGATGTTAATTCTTTAAATCCACCAACATCACCAATGTCCGTTCCAGCCACGTTGTTGATAGAGCACAGAGGAAAAAGAAGCATGGGCTAAGTTGAGCATCTAAATTCTGTAATGATGAACAAAAAACGGTCCAGTTAAGTGAGTATAAAATAAGACAACCCTCAAGATGTCAATATAACATAACTCAACTACAACATAAAAAGGATGTAAGACTTTAAGAAAGTAATATGGCTGCATTGTTGTTGGCATTCTGGCCTATCCAGGATAGAGCACCATCTTCTATCAAGAATAACCGTCCGATTTGAATGGCCACTAAAGGGAAACCTACATAATTAAAAAAAATAGAATTGCCTTGGATTGAGGCTCGAAACTCGCATTTGACAAAGTTGGCAATTCTTCCTGAGATTTGGGGCAAACGTCAGGGTGCCCACATCTTACCATCCCTAGCAAAGCCTTGACACCTTCAGATCTAAGTCTTTTCCGTAACTTAATTGTGGAGCAATATTAATAATCCACATTATACAATGTACTTTACGAGTCAGTAAACCAAATATAGAGAAGGACGAAGAGATGAATACAATGAATACCGTTTTCACAAAGATTAGCAATTGCTCCATCCCTACGCATAAAGTCTGGGCATCCTCAGCATTGGCTGCTATCATTGGTAGCAGTCCTCTTTGTTATAGTTGAGTTGACCTGATGTCATCAAAAGAAAAAAAAATCGATGAACTTATTTCAAAGATATGATTTTTAACGAAAAATAGAATATAAAAATGCAATTTAATGGCGCAATGTGATGGTCCTAAACAAGTTTCAATACTATATTTATATTCCTATTCATGTCTAGTTCTGTGTTATGTACTCAAATATACCTCAACCATGCCTTAAGTAAACCAAACAAGACAAGAATATCAGCGAAAGAGGCCTCACATGGGAAATCCCTCCTCCCAACCTCTCTATGGGTGTCAACATATTTAAAGTTGATCAGCCCAAATCTCCTGCTCATATCCTTCTAAGACAAGGGCCTTTTCGCCGAGTCCAGCAACAATGAAACATCACATGACTACAACAACACAATCAGAACACAAAAACTTAAGTTAATCAACACAAATATTACAAAGGACCTGAACATGTAAAATTTAAATATAATCTTTCCTCAAAAGCAGTCATGGAAGATGTTTCTGAGGCGGCAGAAGATAGTGTTCTTGTGACACTTAAACAAGATTGCTCTCACGCATTCCAAAAATATACATGCTCAAAGAAAAAATGAAGGCCAACAACTGAAGGAAGATAGTAATAGAAGGAATAGAATGAAAAAATAAAGTAAATTAAGTCAGAGAGGTATTTTATATAGAAGATAAGAAATCAACAAACTTGAATCAAAAAACAAAAAAACAACAGGCAAAACAACATGTAAAAAACATCAGGCAAGATAAGAAATTGATAAACTGGTATCAGGCCGCGAACCAGCACATCAGCCAGCAAATGCTGCTGAATCTGAACCCGGTGCTCTACGAGTTCCAATGACCTGCAAGAAAACAACGATTCATGATTTAGACATGTGAAAGACAAATTGCAGACTAGAGGACAAAAGAACAAAAAAGTAGGCCTTGGAATGTCTACGAACGTAATGTTTCTGTCCATCAAGTGCTTCAAGCAATACAAAAAGTAGATCCATGGACAAGACTGTCCATCAAGGCTGGTGCATGTTTCTGATGACGGTAATGTATTAAAAGACAAGTACTGACCTTATACACTCTTTGGCTAAATAGATTGCCGGGGCCAACGAGCAACATGTAGAATAATAATAGAAGCCAAGAACAGTTGATGAATACTGAACAATAAAATAACTAAATATCAATAGAAGCTAAGAACTCAACTTGCAAATTCAGCCTAAAACCATAAACTCCAGCACGAATTTATAGAGGGAATAATGGAGAGAGGGTTCCATTGTTTTTGGGTCTTGCTCATCTATCTTTGTACCGTATTCTTGTATCAATTAGGTATAGTTCCTGCAATCTGATGAACTACAGCGGATTAAAACATATCAATCAACTATAGAAATTTCACATCCAAGTCAAAAAGCTATTCAACATCATTATATTCAGATTCGATCTACACTGAAGGGAAAAAAATTATTCAACTCACATGGCCGCAACAAACTTACGTAATATCAAAAGGCCCATCCCGCCTTCCATCCTGCATTTAGACAATACCACACCATCAGATCATAAACATTACAAAATCTATCAGTCAGGTTCCTTCCAGCATTGAACGGGTGCTTTACCAGCCTCTGGCAAGCATGTATCGCGATCGCAAATTCCAATTATAAATCTGATCAGTAAACATCAAAAGCTGTGAATCTGCTGATGCATTGTGCCTCAGCTCATCTCCCACTTGAAGTATGTACTATTTGGTGCCAAAAGAATTACTAATCAAATATTGTTATACAAAAATCAAAGGATAAAATCAAGGAGTAATGGTTTCCCGAACATTAACATAAAAATATGGCAAGCATCAATCAAATTAACTTACATTTTCTAGCTTCAGGTCAAATGCTCTGTCACCAATTGAGAATGAGACATTGGGCATTGACGAAAGGGTGCTGCAATCCACTGCAGATTTCCCCATTGTAATGGACCTGTGCCTTGAAGGTTATATGAAAAGGAAGCAAATTTTGTCTTAAGGTTAGATGATATCTTATATTGTATAAAATTTATCTCTTGACAAGGCACTACTAACACTTCTGAATTTCTTCTGCGGCCTTCTTAACAGCTCACGACTCTATTTAGGCTTGAGAATCTAGAAGAAACTATCTGTATAGTTAAACATATTCGAATCAAACATTAATTACCGACCTTAACACAAAACATGTCAATCAAATGAAACATGCAAAACCAGAAAGCTTAGACATATCATGAAGCGGAGGATCAAGTCTGAAGATAGGCGGACAGTGTGAGTTTGAGAATTCAAATTCAGTAATGATAGCTCCTAAACAAATCCGCCAGTATAACTATGCGCACTCATCAAAACAACTTTTGGTCCCCATTTCTCTTTGGCACAATGTTGACTGTATCTTAGACGTATCTAGACAATTAAAGACACGATCAAATAAATAGCTCAGGATATATATTTCTAAAGCATACCACTTGAGTCTCCAACCATATAATCATGCCTGATGACCCATCATACCTTGCTAGTTCCCAACACAATCTCTTGGTTGCCAGCAGGCATAGATGTAATAAATCCATGTTGCTTTGCCGCATGCCGCTCTAAAGCGTCTTCTTTGAAAATTGGACTTCCTGAATCCATCTTCATCTCACAATGTAAACCATTCAGCACACAGTAACAAAAAAAAAAAAAGATAAAAATGAAAGCACCAGCAAATCCATAGAGCAGTTATACTGTAACTCAAAATATTACCATGAAGACAAAAGAGTAGAGCTATGGGAAGAAACCTAGCGTAGTTTTCAAAATAAAAACTTTTTCCTAACGTAACTGTAAGCAGCAGGTCATAAAATAGTGCAAAGAGACCTCCTAGGAAATGCAAACGGTGCAAAGTTCTCATAAAGGTGAATTCAATTAATAAAAACATTTCTCGACTTGAAAAATAACACCGTTTAGGAGAACTAAGCCATGCCAAGTATATAATATGAAAAAGTAAACAATGAACAATAGATCTCATTATTGTGTTGATCATCTTTCCGTTTCCGAAATATCTCTGCTAGTTCCCCTAGAAGACAAACTTGATAGACTTTAAACCTAAGATTCACAATAGAAACTGAGAAATACAAACTAAGAGACTAAGCAAACTAACAAAACCGAACACAAACACAAACACAAACCTCAAACTTGAGATAATTGTGCTACCTCCTTCTCTTTTCCGCATATTCATGCCAATTTGATTTTCTCAATATTCCTATCATAATCGAGTTTTAATGAATCTGTCAGATTTCAAAAGTGGAAATCTGCAGTCTGATAAACAAAAAAACACAAGCAAGGATTGCAACTGTAACAGAATGTAGAAACTTACAATCAATGGTGGAGATGAAACCCTGGTTTGCAACATCAATATCGTCATTTACAGAGGAAGCAGTGGAAGAGAAATTACTAAGCAGAGATTGACTGGCTTCATCACATTTCCTGTTACCAAATGGGGGAGCGTATGAATAACAAGACATCATGGGAACTAGTGGAAACATAAAACAGAATTCGTAATAGAAGGATGGCTGACCTAATGATTGAATCAATTGAACTGGCATTCTGCTTGTCGACTCCTCCACTGTGCTGATCCCAACTTGTTTCTTAACATTACAAATAAAGAGAAAAGCTTTAGAGACTCCAGCATGTAAACACATCCGTAACAGAAGAGAGATGAGAGCAAGTACCAATTCTTTAGAGCATCGGCCAGTTTTTCCTTTTCACAATCAATTGCTGAAGTATCCTCTAGGTATTGGTTCTCAGTTTTTTCCATGTGTGCTCTCCATTCAGTCTTAATGTATGAATTAGACTTTTGTATGGCTGAAGTTTCCTGCTGTAATTTACTGGTGCCTTCGATGGTAGTCTCACTTAGATCATACACTGATTCGTGGATCTGAGAAACAATTGAGTACACATATTAGTTTAAATTCAATGTTTCAAGAAAGAATTCATTCAGACACTTCAAAATAAATGGAATTCATAATGAACAATTAAATAGTTTACCAGCTTCTTCTTTCTGGCATTTGAATCTGCAAGCAGCTCAGCCACTTTCTAGAGCAATTGCCTCTCCTCACGGTCAGCACATTCCTGAAAAAAGAAAAACAGTAAAATACAAAACAGGTTATATTGAACAAAAAGAGGAATTAGAGAAATATCATACATCACTTAAAAAGTATGCATGCCAGTATGTCCAATGGGTCGATAGAGAGTCACGGCTACATTTTCTGCATCAAATAACACACCAACAATCAGTTCATTAACCCATCCTCAGAAATGATACACTGCACTCACTGATATTAAATATCTTCTTGCTGCTGCTAAACAACTTGGATTCAGCATACGAAAAACTTACTATGACAACATATCAAAAAAAAAATTCTTCTAAAGAATTTTGCATTTATGAGGTAAAAGGAAAACTGACCGGGATGAAGAATATTAAACTGATTCATTCCAGCGGGATCCTTGTACTTGGTCATAAAGTTATCTGAGAAAAAGAGATCATAACCATCAACAACAGCAAAGGTTATTCACATTGTGAAGCTGACCAAAAAGTTGAATTTTTGGATTTATTTGCAAAATCATTGTTGTTTTTTTTAGAGCAAAGCAATTCCAACCCAAATTTACCAATTCAGCTTTTCAATAGGATTTTAATTATAAGATCAGACATCATCAAAGGAAAAAACTGATGTAACTGCTTTCAAAAATGTAATTTTTAATGGGGAAAACAAATAAAAAATGCAACTTAGCGACACTCATGTTGATGTACATATTCATGTCTAGTTCTGTGTTTTTGCACACAAATGCTTGTGAATTTGAAAGAAATGATACCTCAACAATGCCTGTCAGAGCAGGAAACCACACCAGAGCACTCCCTCCTTAATGCGTCCAAATATCTCAAGTTGATCTGCCTAAAGCTCTTGTCAGTCTCCTCCTTGACGAATCCAGCAACATATATATATCACATGACTACAGCAACACAAACACAAAACTATTAACTTCAATTAGCCAACAAAAATAAGATAAAGGACCTAAAACTTGCAAATTTTAAACACAAGCTTCCCTCAATACCATATTCACGGAAGTTATTTCATAGCCAGGAAATACTCTTGTGATGTTTGATCATGCTTCACTTAATCTCTCACGCGTTGCTAAAAAATAAACTTCGATCTTCTTCATTCATTCTTCAATCTTCACCTTGCGCCAAACAAACAAAAGACAAGAATTAGGTTGTTATAAGGAACAAAACAGAAAAAGAAAGTGACAATAGAGAAAACCAGAAATAAACTTCGATCTTCTTCGTTCCTTCTTCAATTTTCATCCTGCGACAAACAAACAGAAGACGAAAATCAGAGTATTTATAAGGAACAAAACAGGAAAAGAAAGTGACACTAGTGAAAACCAGAAATAAACTTCGATCCTCTTCAATATTCATCCTCTTCAAACAGAAGACAAGAATTAGATAGTTATAAGGAACAAAACAGAAAAAGAAAGTGACAATAGAGAAAGCCATAAATAAACTTCGATCTTCCTCATCCGTTCTTCAATCTTCATCCTGTGACAAACAAATAGAAGACGAGAATTACAGAATTTATAAGGAACAAAACAGAAAAAGAAAGTGACCATAGAGAAAACAAGTAATAAACTTCGATCTTCTTCATTCCTTCTTCAATCTTTATCCTGCGACAAACAAACAGAAGACAAGAATTAGGGTATTTATAAGGAACAAAACAGAAAAAGAAAGTGACAATAGAGAAAACTAGAAATAAACTTCAATCTTCTTTAATCTTCATCCTGCGACAAATAAAGAGAAGTCGAGAATTAGGTAGTTATAAGAAAAAAAACAGAAAAAGAAAGTGACAATAGAGAAAACCAGAAATAAACTTAGATCTTCTTCATTCCTTCTTCAATCTTCATCCTGCGACAAACAAACAGAAGACAAGAATTAGGTAATTATGTTGAACAAAACAGAAAAGAAAGTGACAATAGAGAAATCCAGAAATAAACTTCGATCTATTTCATTCCTTCTTCAATCTTCATCCTGCGACAAACAAACAGAAGACGAGAATTAGAGTATTTATAAGGAATAAAACAGAAAAAGAAAGTGACAATAGATAAAACCAGAAATAAACTTCGACCTTCTTCAATCTTCATCCTGCAATAAACAAACAGAAGACGAGAATTAGAGAATTTATAAGGAACAAAACAGAAAAAGAAAGGGACGATAGAGAAAACTAGAAATAAACTTCAATCTTCTTCATTCAATCTTCATCCTGCGACAAACAAACAGAAGACAAGAATTAGGATATTTATATAGAACAAAACAGAAAAATAAATTGATAATAGAGAAAATTAGAAATAAACTTCGCCCTTCTTCAATCTTCATCATGCAACAAACAAACACAAGATGAGAATTAGAAAATTTATAAGGGAAAAAATAGAAAAAGAAAGGGACGTAGAGAAAATCAGAAATAAACGTCAATGTTCTTCATTCTTTCTTCAATCTTCATCCTGCGACAAACAAACAGAAGACAAAAAGTTGGGTATTTAAATGGAACAAATTAGAAAAATAAAGTGACAATAGAGAAAATCAGAAATAAACTTCGATCTTCTTCGTTCCTTCTTCAATTTTCATCATGCAACAAACAAACAGAAGACGAAAATTAGAGTATTTATAAGGAACAAAACAGGAAAAGAAAGTGATAATAGTGAAAACAAGAAATAAACTTTATTCCTCTTCAATATTCATCCTGCGAAAAAAGAAAGAGAAGACAAGAATTAAGTAGTTATAAGGAACAAAACAGAAAAAGAAAGTGACAATAGAGAAAGCTAGAAATAAACTTTGATCTTCTTCATTCCTTCTTCAATCTTCATCCTGCGGAATTTATAAGGAACAAAACAGAAAAAGAAAATGACCATAGAGAAAACAAGTAATAAACTTCGATCTTCTTCATTCCTTCCTCAATCTTTATCCTGTTTATTACTTTATTTAGGGTTTAGGGTTTTAGGGTTTAACTGAGTCTTCTATCAACTTACCCATCTGTCCGGGATTAGAGCCTAGAAAACTTCATTAATTTTGGTATCTTTTTCCTGTCCATAGTTAAAATTAGTTTCGACCAGAAGCAACATAGAAACAATATCTGATAAACATAAAATTTTCCATTCTGCTTTCAGACTACCACAAATATTTCGATATATGATGAAACCAACATACATGGAGCTAATCTTTTATCCTTGCAGCACCATCCACTTGTCAATTAAACACCAAAGATGCTTCTGACTATTTGCAGAAAAACAAAAAAACAATCAGTTGATTGAAGATAAGATATAAAATGTAGAAGAAACTCAAGGAAACTACACAACAGTAACCTTTGCCGATGCTCCTGTGAACACTCTGTACAATGCCAACATAATCGCTATAAATCAGATGCTGCTAATGGAAGTACATTGGGCGGAAAGAAGGACCTTACCCATCCCCATAATTGAATTGCTGCTCACACATATATTAAATTAGATAAGACTTGCAAAATGTAATACAAATGAAGACAGTCAATCAATGCGACTAAAGGATAGTGTGATCTATTGTTAAGGATAACTTACTACGCATTTAATGGGCAAAAGAACTTAAACATGGAAGTGGTACACAATTAACAAGTAGATTGAAAACATTTTCACACAAAAGTTCCGCAATTCGTCCTGTAAAATGAAGACTGTGAATTACCATGTGGATGAAAAGATTTACACTTAAAGAATTGGGTACCTGATTTATGTGATTGCAAAGCTCTTAATTTATTCTCGACTAAGAAATCCGAGTTTTCCAAGAAACATTAAATAAAATGAGAAGAGAACTTGCTTTCTTGAAAGACACTGCTTGCTTTCAATCAACCCGATTGAAAAACAAAGTAGCAGAGAATCAAGTTAAACAAAGAAAATTCAATGCCTGGGAGGTCTGTTGAACTGAATCTTCATTCTGATTGTAATGCAAAACGAAGAGAACAAATTCAGCGACGGGGAAGAATCCAAATAGAACCCAGATTCAATTCGAAAACCTCAGCCGATCCGGGCGTCGAAACTCGGGCTCACGTCGTCGCTTCTCCACAGTTGAACCTCCCAATGTCGACTCAAGCTGCTCATAGCCGAGTCAGTTGTGAGATATCCAATTGGCGTTAAAAGACTGCAGTCGAAAGTCAGTCCAAGCAAGAGAAGGCTGAATGTCGGTTTATTATTGCCAACGGAGTTTGAGGCTTAAATCAAGGCCCATCAGATTTTTGGCCCAAGTATCCACCCACGCGGTTTATGGTAAATGAGCCAGCCCACGCGTTTTGCGATGATCCGACCCGAAAACCCGACCCAGAAACTACGGGTAAGATGTGAAATGAAAATAAATAAATAAATGAAGCGAACATAAATCTTACCTCATAATATATTAGCCAAAGAAGCACAAAGAATAGTGTCGTCACGTAGATCCTCGACAACTTGATATAAAGCGTGCTTTCCATTCCCGTTGAGCGTCAAGATCGCAACCAACAGCAAAGACTGATATTGAGCAACGAGTACCGCCTAAACTTCTTTGATACATTTTGACACAGTTGGGGGGGGGGGGTTGTCATATAAGATCTTTGTGGTTTGATAAAAATATCTGATTAATGAAAGCTGATTATTCTGACCATATATAGTGACCCAACCGAAAGCTTTACTGGATAGCAAATGTCATCAACCTAAAAATATAAGAGGCGTTCAATCTCAAGCTTCATGGCTTCTTCAACCTGTAAGTATTAACAACGTTGTGTACATGAGATCTACCAATATGGTTTAATGACTAATTCACCATGGACTGATAACTAATCATGTCTAAGGCATTTCCAAAAGCAAAGTTTCAGAAGCAAGTTTGTGATGAATACAACAAACTAAAGTTGAACGATGACACTGCTGGCCTTACTTTTATAGTATGTGCGAGAGCTTTTTGACATGTGTCATCTACATCTTGTTTCATAGCATCGGATCCTCGAAA